>LPNX010251312.1:3671-55293 GCA_001517045.1 Pseudotsuga menziesii
TTGGTTGGATAAAACAAGGAAATATGGCACATGGCTTTTCCCCCATTGCCCAAGGTTTGACATCCCCCACCCTTATCCTTGTGAAAATCATGCCCCTTCTCAATTTAGTTGTCGTGAATGTAGCTGGTTGGATTATTTAATTAAAGATGCATATTTACATGATGCTAAAACTTAATATGTATGTCGCATGCCCCGATATGCCATCGGTGACAATTTCAACCCGAAACATAGCATAACCAATCAATGGTGGGGCCTTGGCCTTTAGCTCCGCACCATGATCATTTACAATATATACATCATATACATCTAGTGCAATGGGGTCAAAATTGGGGTGTTACATTCCCCTCCCCCTTCAATAGCATTGTCCTCGGTGCTTTACAAAATTGAACAAAATGCTACACTGGTATCACCTTAGTGTTCCGCAGAATTGAACAAAAATGGATGTGCCAATCGCATGGCATCCTCCAGCTCCCATGTAGTCTCTTCAGGTCCATAGTGCTCCCATTGCACCTTTACCTGACCTATGGCCCGGTTCCGGAGCATTATGACCTTATTGTCAAGGATGCGCATTGGCTCGATTCAAAACTCTCCCTCGAGTTCCACCTGAATCACATCCCAATTTATCACATGGTTAGGATCATGTACATATCTCTTAAGCAAAGAAACATGAAAAACATTATGAGCCCTAGTGATAGCAGGAAATGCAAGTCTATATGCAACTTGCCCTCTTCTTTCAAGCACTTCAAACAGCCCACAATATCTAGGTGACAACTTGGCACAACTTCCAAGCTTCAAGGAACTCTTCCTTGCTCTCACTCTGAGGTAGACATGATCCCCAACACTGAACTCCCTGTTCACCCTATGCTTATCTGCATAGATTTTCTATCTGTCCTGTGCTGCTTTCAGATTATGTCTAATCTTTATAACATCTTGCTCCATCTCCTTGAGCAATTCTGGCCCAAGCACAATCCTGTTCACTGGATTATCCCAAGTAACTGGTGTCCTACACCTTCTTCCATACAAAGCTTCATACGGACTCATCCCCAAGGATGCCTATTGCCCATTGTTATAAGCAAACTCTACCAAGTGTAAGTAATCTTCCCACTTGGTTGGTTTGTCCATCACATACATGCGAAGCATATCTTCAAGCACCTGATTAACTCTCTTTGTCTGCCCATCTGTCTGAGGATGGTATGCAGTGCTGAAGTTTAGCTTTGTACCCAAATCTGCAAACAACCCCTTCCAAAAGTTGGAAGTGAACTTGACATCTCTGTCAGAGACTATTGCCTTCGGTAATCCATTTAATTTGAATATCTCCTTCATGAATATCTTTGAAATGTCATCGGTATTATGCGTGGACTTAACCGGTATAAAATGCGCTACCTTAGGCAACCTGTCTACCACAACCATGATGGAATCATGTTGTCTCCAAGTCATCGGCAATCCTGTAATAAAATCCATGGAAATAACTTCCCATTTCCATTATGGAACTGGCAACGGCTGCAACAAGCCTGCTAGATGTTGATGCTCAACCTTTACCTGCTGACATTTCATGCACCTAGAAATGTATTCAGCCATATCCTGTTTCATTCCTGGCCAAAAGTACTGCTTTCTAGCTGTAGCAATTGTCTTCTGATATCCTGGGTGACCAGAATATGGAGCTTGATGGATTTCATCCATGACAACTCTCCTCAAATATGCTACGTCTGGAATATGAATTCTACTTTTATAAGTGAGAAGTCCATATTCTTCCAATTTATATCCCTCATACCTCTTCTCAAGACTTTTCTGCTGCAATTTGTCTTTTATCTGCTCATACAATTCATCTCCAGCGATATGACTAGCAATCTGCTGCCTCAAATCCGATTGGCAAATACTAAGAGATGCCATATGCATTCCTTGCATCTTCCTGCTGAGTGCATCAGCTACCTTGTTCTCTTTCCCTTTTATGTGCTTGATTTCGAACTCAAACTCACATAAAAATTCCAGCCATCTTGCTTGCCTAGCATTCAGAATACGCTGATCAAACAAATACTTTAGTCCACATTGATCTGTTCTAAGCTCAAATCTTCTACCCATCAAGTAATGCCTCCACATCTTGAGGGCATGTACTATGGCTGCAAGCTCTAGTTAATGAGTGGCATAGTTCTTCTCATGTTCCTTAATCTTTCTTGACTCATAACATATCATGTGGTTGTCTTGCATAAGGACTCCTCCAAGCCCTTGTCCGCATGCATCAGTACACACCACAAAATCTCTCTCTGGGTCTACAACTTTCAATATTGGTGCACTGGTGAGAAGATTCTTCAATTGTTGGAAGCTTTCTTCACACCTTGAGTTCCATTCGAACTTCATCCCCTTCTTTTGCAAAGAAGTGATGGCATGTGTAACTTTGGAAAATCCCTCAATGAATCTCCTGTAGTATCCTGCAAGTCCCATAAAAGATCTTACATCTGTAACATTTCTTGGAGTAGGCCAATTCATAATGGCTTCAATCTTTTCAGGGTCCATAGATATACCCTCCTCTGAGATAATGTGACCCAAATACTGAATTCTATCTCTATAGAAGTCACACTTGCTCAGTTTCGCATACAGCTGATGCTCCCTGAGAAATTGCAATGTCAATCTCAAATTCCCTTCATGTTCTTCCTCATTCTTAGAATAAACAAGAATGTCATCAAGGAAAACAAGAACAAACTTGTCCAAATACCTGCTGAAGACACTATTCATAAGGCACATAAATGTACCTGGTGCATTTGTGAGACCAAATGGTACAACTACAAACTCATAATGCCCATACCTTGTCCTGAAGGTTGTCTTATGAACATCTTCATCCTTAATTCTCACCTGATGGTAACCAGACCTCAAGTCAATCTTGGAAAATACCCTTGATCCTCTCATTTGATCAAAGAGGTCATCAATCTTAGGCAAATGATATTTATTTTTCACAGTAACCTTGTTCAACTGTCTGTAATCAATACATAACCTGCGTGTACCATCTTTCTTCTTTACAAACAGAACTAGTGCTCCCCAAGGAGACACACTCGGTCGAATATACTTCTTTTCCAACAACTCTTGCAGTTGCATCTTCAATTCTAGCATCTCCGGTGTACTCATCCTGTAGGGTGCCTTGGACACTAGTGTCGCTCCTGGCACAAGTTCAATAGTGAATTCAATGTCCCTCTTTGGAGGAAGCCCTGGAATCTCATCAAGAAACACATCCCTGAATTCCTGTAACACCTGATAGTCCTCCAACCTTGGAGTTTCATCTTCTGATGTCTCCAAAATATGAGCTGCATACAACTGGCAACCCTTCCTACAGAACTTCTTTAACTGCATTGCTGAAACCTGCCGTACTTAAATCACCTTTGGAATACCTTTCACAACTACTAGGTTCCCTTCTTCATTCATGCATTTGAAAGTCTTATTGTAACAGTCAAGCTTCACCCTGTGAGCTTCTAACCAATCCATTCCAATGAGAACATCATAGGAACCAAGCGGTAGAACATTCAGATCTACATAGGTGACCAATCCATTCATGACCAATGGACATTTCTCTACCACTTCATTGACCTTTCTCTTAGTTCCAGTGGCTAGTTGAACTAACCAAGACTTCATATGCTTTACTTTCTTAAAAGCACAAGTCTCCACTACTCTAGAATTAATGTAACTGTGAGTAGAACCAAGGTCAATCAAAATAGAAACACATTGCTCAACAATCTTACCTGCTACTTCAACCACAGTTGACTGGTGATTTTCCTAGCGATCCTCCAGGGCTGCATAGATCCTAAGGACTGACCTTGCTACTTGACCCACTGTTTCTGCTTCTTGAATGTTATAAGTTGGTTTCGCACTCTCATTCTCAAGTGGACAATTCTTGCGCATGTGGGGTCCTCCACATTTCCAACATTGAAGTGGTCCTCTATTCTGTTGTGGATATTTAGGCTTTTCTCCTATCACTCCAACTGGTTTACTCGCAGCTTGAGATGGCTGCTTCTGCTGATTCCTGAAGCTAGAAGGTTTGAAACCTTTCTTTCTTTGGTCAAACTTCTCATTCTTCCTGTCCTTCCATGCCTTATGGTAATCAGGTTTACCTTTACTTTTCTCATAGAAATACCTAGCTTTTCTTATTGCTTTTTCAGGAGTTCTTGGTTCATAAAACTGAATTCTATGTTTGTAAGACTGAGGTAATCCACTCAGAAAATGCTGGACCTTCACTTTTTCATCTCTAATGTACCAGACATACCTCAACAGCTCCAAAAACTTATTTGCATACTCTTCCATGGTACGTTGTCCCAATCTCAGCTCATAGAAATCCTTAATCTTGTCATCATAATACCTGTCAGAGAGGTATTTCTGCTTGAAATACTTCTTGAATTGTTTCCACTTAAGTCTCCTTTCACTAATCCTCTTTACTTGCTTGAAGTGTTCCCACCAAATGGATGCTCTTCCATTCAGATTGAATATGGCAACTCTTGCCTTCATGTTTCCTGAATAATCATGCACTTGAAAGTACTTCTTTATTCCAAGAAGCCAAGCTTCATACTCTTGTCCAGTCTTTACTTCACCATCAAATGGAGGTTTAGCTTTCTTAAATTCATCCCGAGAGCGATCCCTATGGTGTCTCTTTCTTTTTCTTTTATGAGAAGAAGAACTTGAATCCCCACTGGATTCTTCAGAATCGGATGATCCACTAGAAGTCCTTCTCCTTCTCCTAGTACTACTCCTACTGCCTTTTGGTCTTGCTGTACCTCATCCAGAGTCTATCTTTCTTTGCAAGTCTGTCAAACTCTGCAACATAGCAGCATTCAACTGATGCTGTTCTTCATGGGCTTTGATCAAGCTTCTCATGGTGGTTGCAACATTTGACGGTGTCTCTTGGAATCTCCTTCCATTAGACTCTATGTTATCGTTTCTATTATGGACATTTTCTCCCATGGCATCTCGGGCACGCTCATAGGAATCCCGAGCATCATATCCGTCGTGGCTTCTCATAACTGAACCACCACTTACTTATAAAACTGCACTACCTAGAATACTGCCCTTGAAGGTGACTATGATTCTGCAGATGTGTTAGTAACACAAGTGTTAGATGCATAACATTGATATAAGTTAGAATCACTTACCTTCTCTTGGAAAATCATAAAATAACAAATTTTCCCAAACACAAGATTTTCTTCATCAAGGAACGTCTGTCCGAGGGGGACGACGGGGGTCAAGGGGGCTTGCCCCCTTTTTTTTTCGCGCAATCTGGCGCATAATATCGCTGCCACTTTCTCCTTTTCAGCCCTGAAAATATGTTGAGAAAGCGCTGAAAATTCCCCTGAAAAACAGTCGAAATCTGCTAGGAAATCCCACGGGAAACTCAAAATTTCCTTGTACAGGATCAGGTCTCATCTTGACTATCTATCCGACGTTTCGGTGGTCAGCGCAACTAACTTCTCCGCTGTTCATCGACGATCTGTTTGCCTACGCTTTTCCGGCGTATCGGACCCGTAGTCATCTAGGAAGCCGCAACGGCGGACGTTCAATCCACTAACTTCTGCCGATCCAAACAGCTAGCCATCACCGATCATCGACGGCCTCGACACTTAGACAAATTCTTGAAAATTTCTCCTACTGTCGGCAAAAACTTTCTCAACCTTTCGCTGACTCTGTTGGCTCCAAGACTTAGAAAGCTTTTTGAATTCTCTCCCTTTATCCTTCTTCTTCACCGCTTGATCTTCTTTTCATCGACGAAATAGTTCTGTCAGCAGCCACAATGACGACTCATCATCTTCGATATTTTCCCAATCGGAGGCCCAATCTGCTGAGGCATAACCTAATCTGTATCGACAGTCTCTTCTCGTCAGAAGACTAGTGCTCTAGGCTTCCGCAATGGCGGCACACGAAACATTATCTTCTTTCGATAGTCGACAATTTTGGGCCTTAGAAAAAAAAATTAAACTTTCTTTACGGCATCGGTGATCGGAGGCCTTACCCGTCGGACATGTAGTTGTCCAGCCATCCGCAACGGCGGGTGCTCGTTCAACTATTTTCCACCGACGGATGTCGAACACTTAGAAAAAATTTTATAATTTTCCTTCCAACTGTCCTCCATCGGGTATGCTTCCGCCTAGCTCTCCGCTACGTCGGAAGTCCATTCCACTAAGTGTTCTGATGAACCAATAGTTCAAACACTTAGACAAATGGTGGAAGTTTTCTATCATCAACTTCTAATCTCTGCTGGGCAGAAAGAAATCCAGCTTCTGTCACTACATCTTCGTGGTCCATTCAGGCCCATGATGCAACATGAGCTCTGATACCACACTGTAATGTCCCCGACCCTTCGACAGGCGAAGAGGAAGCTACCATGGCGTTAACCATCCGGGCTACCAGCCCCATGAACATGTGCATTCAGGTAATTGCTAAAATGCTGAAATAAAATGCTTTGAACTAGACATGCATACATGATCATTTATCATACACAGTGGAAGCAATCATACGTTCATACAAGCATTCAACATGTTCATCACATTCACTAAGAGAAAACATGATTGCAGAAGTAAAATAGACAAGATTACTTATCTTATGAAGAACTCATTCTGCAACCAGCTACGTCGCTACAACATTCCACCCAACCATGGGCCAGCGTGCTCCTTAATCTCTTAGCAGTGCTGCCACCCTTGAGCTGGGCATGATTCTCCCAAGAATAAGGAACAAGCAATCTCACACATAGCCAAGGATACATAAAGCACAGCCAAGCCAACACAGTTGGGTTTATCAAACCATCAACAAGACAACCAAGCCAACATGGTCAGGTTTATCAGGACATCAAGGAGCTAGGAAAGGATAAATGCTAAGCTGGTGAGCTCATTACAGAGCCAAGAACACCTACACCAAACTAGCCTGGCTTCTAAGACACCCACACACACACAACACAAGGAATTTGTCCCTTCTCTGCTACATAGTCCCTCAGGCCATGCATTCCATTCCAGTGCTATTCAGGGGTTGTGGAGAAGAAAGCCAGCCCTCTAGCTCTATCCATGTGGTTTCCAGCCACCAGGTTTATCAAGCAAACAAAGCCCCCATCCCTGCTCCCAACACAATCCGAAGACCAACCATTGCACACATGCAATTAATCAGCTATTATAGCTTAAACAGGGAAGACGACTCCAAACAATCCGCAACAACCTCAAAGCGTAACAACAAACACAGCTCATGGCATGGGGAAAACAATAGTCCCGAAATGTATCAGTGAGCACAGCTCACAACATGGGGAAAAAAACAGCCCATCCTGGGCAATGAAGCCACCAGGGAGACTTGCCCATACCACACTGGGGAAGAAATACAATCTCCCGACCTGTGCGTGAAATGAACAGACTCCTGTCCCCAAAATATAAAGAAGACCACAACAATCACAACAAATCTTGAGGAGAACGACGACAACCATAACTCACGGGAAGAACAACAGTTCCAATCTCAACATTAAAATGACGGGGAGATTACATGGCCATACAAGTCTGTAAGGAGAACATACAGCTGAAAATGTGGATGGCCCTTCACAAGAAAACCATGGATGAAAGAGCACAGCTCCCAGCTTGTTGCGTCAGTCAAAAACCAGGAAAAATCCTGTGCATGAGAATGAACAAGACTTCCACTCCTGCGTGAGGATGAACAGACAATGGAGAGTCGTGAGTGGGAAGTGCATGGGTGTTTCTGCACTGTCATGGAAAGAGTGGAATGTCCGCGGGAGTGATGGTGATGGTTTTGCTTGCCATCGTGAGGTCAACCACGCTGGTGGAGTGTGTGTGTGGGCAAGGACTGATAGTCCTGCCACACTCCACTCCCAACCATAACTTCCCCAACTACCAGCAGTATTTCTTAATGGAGGTGGTTGGATAAAACAAGGAAATATGACACATGGCTTTTCCCCCATTGCCCAAGGTTTGACATCCCCCACCCTTATCCTTGTGAAAATCATGCCCCTTCTCAATTTAGTTGCCGTGAATGTAGTTGGTTGGGTTATTTAATTAAAGATGCATATTTACATGATGCTAAAACTTAATATGTATGTCACATGCCCCGATATACCATCGGTGACAATTTCAACCCGAAATATAGCATAACCAATCAATGGTGGGGCCTTGGCCTTTAGCTCCGCACCATGATCATTTACAATATATACATCATATACATCTAGTGCAACGGGGTCAAAACCGGGGTGTTACACTCATTGACCAAGAAATATGGGTTGTAGTATCTAGAAGCAAACCTAGTTGTATGGAATATGAAGAGTTGGAAGTCTTGAAGAGAGATGCAATAATCCTCATTAGGATTTGTTTGGAATATTCGATGTTATTGAATGTTTCTATTAAAGAAAAACTACAACAATCCTCTAGAAATTGAAGTATTTGTACTGTGCTAATTCATTGGTTAATGAACCTTTTCTATGCAAAAAAATATTTTCCTTGAGAATGGGTGATTGTGATGTTGTGACTGAGGATTTGAATTATTTTAATACTATTGTGACCTAGTTGATCTTAGTTGGAGTGAAGATGGATGATGAGGATCATTGTATGACCCTTTTGTGTTCTTTTCCAAATTCATGGAAAACCCAGTGATGGCCATTAGACACGGTGTAAAAATGTTTTGGTTTCTTTACTATCAGAGGAAGTGAAGCAAAAGGTTTCTAAATCCACCAATGAGGCATTGGATTTTGATGGAAGATCGAAGGAGAAAGACAAGAAGAGGGAAAAGGTAAGAACCAAGTATTGTGGGAAACAGGCCTCCTAGAATGTCCAATGAAAATTGTTGAAACTATGGCAAGGCAAGCCATTTTAGAAGACACCAGAAGGAAGAGAAAAAGAAGAATAAGAAAAAAAAGATGATTCTGATGATGTTTCTTAAATATATTCTTAGGAAAATGGAGGGGATGCCTTTGTTTCATATTCAGCAAGTAATGGCGACCAGAGTGCATGGTTAATAGACTTTGGATCTTCCTTAAATTTGAATTCTGATTGGGGTTGGTTTTTAGTATATAGGAAATATAATGGTGGGTTTTAATACCTAAATAATGACTCTCTTCTTAATATAGTTAGTTGTGGTAGAGGTTTGACCAAATTACTCGATGGAAAAGTGAAGGGGGTCAATGGAGTTTTGCACATTTTAGGCATGGCATGGAGCCTACTATCAATAAGCATTGTTAATTATGTAAGTGTGTAGTTTGTTTTCTGTGACAAAGGGTGTAAGATGGTATGAAGAGATATGGTGCTTACTATTGGTGTTTGTGTGGGCATTTTGTTCTAGGTTTATGGATGTATCTACTTCTAATGGTAATGCTTTCTAGGTAAGCTTAAATGAGATCTTTCTTCAAAAGGAGAGTTACTTGCAAAACATACAGTTCTATGGAACCAAAGATTTGGCCATATAGGTGAGAAGGGCCTACGGTCTTTGAAACAAAAACCTTGTTGAGGGATTGAATGAGTGTGCTCTTGAATTTGATCTTTAGGAGCATGCATATATGGAAAAAATAAATGTGTTCAATTTTATTCTAGCTTTCACAAATCTTATGGGTTGTCGGACATAATTTATTTTGATGTTTTTGGTTCTATTAAAGTTCGTGTGATTTATGGGTCTTTGTATTATGTGTCCTTTTCGATGATTACTCTAGTACAATATGAGCATATTTTATTAGAATTAATTCTCGTGTATTTAGTCCATTTAAAGAGTTTAAATCTCTCTTGGAAAATCACAATAGTAGGAAGATAAGGTGTTGAGGTCTGTTGATGGTGGTGAGTTTTGTTCTGCAAAGTTTGATTAGTTTTGTAAGGAAAATGATATTTGAATACATAAGACAACTCCATATACACCTTAGCATAATCAATTTGCAAAATAGATGAATAGGATGTTGATGGAGAGAACTAGGAGTATGCTTACGAAGCTAGATTAAAGAATAATTTTCAGGCAGAAGTGGTTTCTATTGCAGGTTACTTGATTTACAAGTCTCCTACATCAATTGTTGCTCATAAGACCCTAATGGAGGTCTAAGCAAGCCATTAGAGGAAATTTGGGGTCTAAATGGGCCTTATAAGAAAACGTGCCAAAATAAGTTCTTGTGAGTTGGAATTCAAGAACCAATAGAATTTCAATAAAATAAGTCAACCATAATGGTTGAATTGACATATTTGTCATAAAAAAAACTACTTTTTTTGTTCATATTTTCTACACATCTCCCTGTGTTTTTACTCAAATTTAGATCGGGAGAGCTCGTTGGATGTGGAATTTGATTCTGCATCCAACGAGTACCCACACTGCATACTTTTAACAGACCCCGATACCCCAAAAACAAGAAATACTTGAAAAAACATCAAAATTCCACCATTTTTTAGACTAGTTTATAATCCTAGGTGTGACTCTCGGCTGGGGCACTCCCACTCTTACGGACCTGAGTGTTACCTACAGCAGCTACCAACTTACAATCTAGCGTATTCAAAAACCTACCTTTTGAGACCGGCTCAATCAATTACCACCTTCACCTTTGACCATTGCAAGGGGCAATGGATAATTGGTAGGTGTTGCGGCGGGCATCATAGACAGCATGCCGATGTTGTTTATAGGTGGCAGGGCAAAGACACATGGCGGAAGACACAACATTGGCAAGAGAAGACATAGGGGAAAATACATCATCGTCACATTTTTCAAGTATTTCTTGTTTTTGGGGTATTGGGGTCCATCAAAAGTATGCAGTGTGGGTACTCGTTGGATGCTGAATCAAATTTTGTATCCAACGAGCTCTCCCGATCGAAATTTGAGTAAAAAAACAGGGAGATATGTCGAAAATACGAACACAAAAAGTAGTTTTATCCTTTCTTCCTCCAAAATTAATAAATATTATTTTATTATTTTACCTATTATTTTATTATTTTCCTTAGGAGGGCCATTTTAGACCCCAAAATTCCTCTAATGCAAGAGGCCCTCACTTCTCCATCTTTGTGTTTTTTGTTATCATTTGTTATGCTAAGGAGAAGAAGTTGGAGTTAGATAGTTCAAGAAATTGAAATATATCTTCATCGATTAAGGTGCTAGCATGAAAGGGTACAAGATTTAGAATCTTATGTCTATGAAATTTTTGCATAGAACAAAAGTTATTGTTAAATAATTTAGGTCTTCTCCATAATGGTGTAACTAGAAGAGGGTAAGAAAAAACAGTTAGACAAGAAATTGAACAAAAATTTCATGAATGACTTGATGAGGAGGAGGGACTAGAGAGTTCAAAAGAGGAGGAAGAAAATCCACCTCAAACTTTAAGGAGGTCCACTTGGAGAAAAAGGAAACTATATAGGAAAATTTATAGTTCATCTATTTTGTACAAATATTTACTTTATCTACTAACATCAATGAGATTAAAGATGTGAAAGAGGCATTCGAGATGGAAGATGAAGAGCCCTCGACATTGGTCATGGATGGGTAGATGGTTACACTTAGAAAGAATCATACATGAGACTTTATGCCATTTATTAATGAACAAAAATCTTTTGGATGCAGTGATTGAGTGTTGAAAAGAAGATTGGTTCGGATGGTAGTGTTGGAAAGTACAAGGCAAGGTTGGTTGGAAAAAGGATGTTCCTAGGTTGAGGGGATAGGATTTGGTGAGAGTTTTTCCCTAGTTGCTAAGTTAACATGTATCGATTTTGTATTGTATATAGTAGAAACCTTTTATTTAGAGATAGAATATATGGGTGTGAAAACAACATTCCTACATGGTGACTTGAAGGAAAACATTTATATGACATAGCAAGTGCATTATTTTATGTAAATATTCATTAGTTTGCAAATTAAAAAATTCTTAATATGGTCTCAAACAATATCCAAGAATTTGATACCAAAATTTGGATTTCTTTACGTTGGGAATGAGATTTATGAGACCCAAATCATATCATTATGTGTATTACAAACATGATGGTGGTTGTTTCCTTGTTATCACTCTATATGTAGATGATAGGTTGTTTTTGGTAACTCGGGGCTACAAAATATATCTTAGGGATGGATAACCAGAGAAATATAAAGAACAAAAAAAAATGGATGAGCCAAAGTAAGTATGTCAACTATGTTCTACAACAGTTTTTCATGACAGATTGGGAGCCATTAAGTGTTTTGATTTCTATGGGAACTAAGCTTTGAATTGAGCAATGTTCTATAACACCTATAGAGATGGAGGCATGGATTATTACTTTTTATGTTGTGGTTCATAAACCCCCCAACGAGGTTGTTACGTCCATGAGAAAAAATCACAGGGATCCCACCCAAAGGGGTTGCACCTCGTTCACTCTAATTAGGAAGCTAACCCAATTGAAACATCAAGTGAAGACCTTACATAGCGATGTATAGCCACCCGGGGATTTGACCCTGAGATCTTCTACTCACAACTTACAACACTCAACCACTTGAGCTATCCCACTAGGCTCTGGAGGCATGGATTATATTGTTCAGTCTAGTGCAGTTGGTATTTTGATGTATGTTATAGTATGTACTAGACCAAACATTTCCCAAGCAATAGAATTCTTGAGTTGATTCATGACACATACTAGAAATGAACATTGGCCTACAGTGAAGAGGATCTTGAGGTATTTGTGAGGTACCTCAAAAATTTCAATCTATTGTCATCGCGATGTTTCAATGTATCAACACTCAATGGATATACAAGGTTACAGGGGCTTTGATTGGGCATGAGATGTAAACAAAAGGAGATCTTATAGTGGTTATGTGTTTCTACTATTCATTGGAGAAATGAATTGGATGAGCAAGGGCAAGTTGTGGTCACGCGTATATCGCAATTTCTCATGTCTGCAAGGAGGCCATTTGGATTTTGAAACTATGTTTAGATGAAGGTTTAAGTAAGAGAGCTATCACAATTCACTCTGATGGTAATAATATCATTTGTCTAGCTAAGAACTCAACTTTTCATGTGAAGATAAAGCATATTGATATTTAGTACGATTTTGTTCTGGACATGATAAAGCATCGAAAGGTGGTAGTCGAGAAAGTTGACACTTTCTAAAATGTTGTAGATGCATTGATGAAACCAATGAACATGGGTAAATTCAAGTGGTGCTATGAATCTGTTGCAGCTGCAACTGTTTTCCCCAAATTTTTCAAATGTTGGTCCCCCTCATGATTAAATGTTGCTTTGAATCGTTTGGATCCATGAATTTTTGGGTCATGCTTTAATGTCGGATTATTTTGAAGATTAACTCTCGTCCTGTTTTCAGAAGTTGCTTATATGTGTAATGACTAGGGTCGCAGATTTTGGTTTTTGTTTTATTTGCTAGTCGAAGATTAATCGGACCATTTGTTCTTTGTAAAACCGTTGTTTTGAAGGAGAAACAGTTTTAAACCGTTGCTAAATTTTTAAGTTTTTCAAACACTTAGCATTTTTATTGATCGGAGGCTGTTGTATGTTTGTCTTCCGTCGTTGCGGCTCCCAAAGCAGCTAAGCACCTGAGATGTAAGTGCTTCGCCCACCGATGCTTGTTGGTTTTTGGTCACGTGTCTATAGCCTTTTTATCTTCCGTCGTTGCGGCTGTGCAAAGCATTTGGCTTCCGATGTCGATGTCTTTCTGATTTCCGACTGGAAGTTTTCCCGCCCGCAACTTAGGTCATAACTCTTCCTAGTCCGATAGGCCTAAGTGCTTTCGTAGTACCCATCGCCTGTTAAGACCCGCTTATGCGGCTGCGAATAAGTCTACCCTGCTGATGTTAACGTTCTAGGCCGCCGATGAGTTTTTCGTTTCCTGTCGTTGGTGATTTCTTTCGAACCCGTAGGTGGATGAGATAGTGGTGTCACCACTTGTTAAATTCTCATAGCAGTAATGCAGTACATGGCATTTCTTGCTACTTAGCCGTTTTGGTTGATATAATTTAACGTAGTTTGATTTTATTAAAAATACAGTCCCCATGAATGATAGATGTCATTAAATTGTAGGAGGATTCAAGAGACTGTTCAGACTACCGCGGCGCGAAGGTATAGATGGGAGACAGGATCGCAAGGAGGGAAATCAAAGTATAAGGCAAAGCCAATAGCAACAAAGGAACAGACCTGAAGGGTCTGTCAGTTACTCAGCGGATCATGAGTGCGCACAGAAAAGATAAAAATAGGAATGTGAAATATTTGAGGGACCGAAAGGTCACACGTTTGGGGGGCATCCCAAGTGGTCAACTATTTTAGTTTAAATATTTGAAAGTTAGAACTTACAAGGGCTTTTTTCCCCTCGAAAAACTTCTAAACTATTGCTTGTAAGAGGAACTATTTCGTTTTACAACCAGAAATTGCAAATTTTGCCTGTTGGAGAAAGTGCTATGTGGAATGTATCAATGAGATTAAATGAGCAATGTTGAATGGGAACTATTTCGTTTTCAACTGTGTTTCATAAACTGTGAGAGTGTTCTAACTTCCTAAACCTATGTTCTTGTCTGAATTTTCTTTAGTATACTTAGTGATGTTTTCCACTATGAGTAATGGGATTTTAACTGTTGATGAGCTATCTTATCATGTATACTTTTATTCATGTTTATAGGTTTGGTTATAAGAACAGCTATCTGTAATTTTCCATAACACATGGACAGTAGTGCATTACTCATGAATTAATATCCAGCTCTCTAGAGATAGCTTAGTTAGTATTTATTTTCTCGCAATATATGTTATTTAGGTGCTTGTGAGTTCTAAGACGAGAGGTAAGAACCTGCGCATCACGTTGTGACTACTCCTTGCCTCCTTCATCACCCTACATTGTTAATTAGGCACGTGCATATCATACCTTAAGTCAAAAAAAACAAAAAAATATACACGGTGGATCGGGACGCAACCGGTAAAACCTTTGTTTTGTTACTTGACCTACGGTAGCCGGACCGCAAACCGGACGGATTCCCTACACCAAACAGTCACGGGCTAATTGGGAACGTTGACTGGGGAGAATCCCTTGATGTTGCAGCATGCGAATTTCTAGGCCTCAACAGTTTTTTGGCGCTAGAAGGAGGGCTGCCAGTGCATGGATTGCCAAGGAAACCCGTTTTCCCGAGACTATTCCATCGGTAACAGTTTAGAAAGCAGCACATTTCATAATCCAATTCCGAAAGAAGGGGGTAGAGAACATTTGTTTTCTGTCGACAACGAAGTTGTTGATAATCTGAGAAGACACACTAGGGCATATGTGAAGAATATCGAAGGATTGTCGATCATCCCTGAATTGCCCAGAAGGGAATATAAAAGGAAGGATCGTCCTATATTGGAAGACTCAGTGCTGGTTGAGGATTGGGAAGAACTTGTAGAAACAGCCTTACAGGAAGTTGTGCTGCCTTTGAATCAAGAAGGCCCGGATACTCCTCGCAGTTCTCCTGCTCACCTCCTCACTCTCCACCCAGACTCATGGCAGGCGTAAACGCCAATCAACCACCTAACCCACAGAATCCACCACCTTCCTGGAGAGCCAGATCACCTTTAAACCTACCACCTCTGTTGCATGATTTACCTCAATCCTTTGAAAAGATGTTGCCCAAATTCGACCCAAGCGAGAAGATACTAGTAGATGACCACCTGTAAAGTTTTTTTTGGCAATAAAAGGGTTAAGGGGTGGGGAGTATGAGGATGTAGTTTGTAGACTATTCCCGCACACCCTTAAAGGAGCTGCAGCATCATGGTATTTTAGTTTTCCTACAAACTCTATCCCTGATTGGGATACCTTCGAAAGGATCTTTAGAAGTAAGTATGTGACTCAAAAGACTCACGCATCCCTCATGAAAGGACTATGTGCCTTGAAGAAAGAGAGAAAGGAGAAGGTGCATAGCTTCACTCAAAGATTTGCAGCGTACCTCAAGAATTTTTCTGAAGCTAACAGACCTTCGGATAAAGTCCTGATTGAATATTATACTTATGCTTTAGGACCCGAGCTGGCCATGTTCACCAAAATGAAGGCTAAGCCCACTTTAGCAGAGACTTATGAGGAGGCAGAAAAGGTAGAGGCTGAAAGAGAAAGTATCAAATATTATCCCGAACGGTCATGAGAGAAAATTGCGGGAAGGATAGCCTTGTTGTTTACTAAGCCTAAGGAAGAGAAATCACCAGGTTTTGAAAGTATGGAAAAAATGATGCAGAAGCTTTCTAACAGAATCATAGACTTAGAAAAAGAAAAGGAAGCTCAAAAGTTCTACAAGCCCTATTACAAGAAACGGGAGGACAACAATCAATCCCTACCTCCTCCGCAAAATTCAGCATCCATGAATTTAACCGAGGTAGGAATGGACAATTTTTGCACTTTCCACCAGCAACCCCACTCTGAAAAGAATTGTCCTCAATGGATAAACTCAATGACGTTAGTCATGAATCAGCTGTTGGATTCTAAATTGACAGAAGACGGAGACGAAGAAAGAAAAGACAGTAATACATCAACGAAAGAACAAGAAGATGAGGCCATGGTTCTGTGGAACTCTGTTTCGTTATTCGATGCCGAGGAAGAGAGGAATTGGGGATGCGAGGACGTCATGGAAACAAACGTAACGACAAGGAGCCAAGATTCAGCTAAAGAAAACATTCTCATGCTCCCAAAGATTAAAAGGCTTCAGAAAAATGTTAAGAAATTTCAAAGAAATTCCTCCTCTGATGAAATTCCCAAATTCACCATCACCAGTCAAGATCCTAGGCAGCGCGATGAAGAAAAGATGAATGTTGATAAACGGCATCCCACCGAACCGCAGATGGATTATGACATCGTGGAAGATATAAAGAAGGTAAAGCCAAATATCTCACTATTTGAAATGTATAAAGTGCCGCAACAGAAAGAAAGACTATTGAAAGTGCTTGAAGCATTGGATGAGAGTCTTCCCACTGACAATCGACCCAAAAAAGAAGAGGAAATCAAAGAAACCAGCATTGGAGGTAAGTCTAAGAACAAGAATTCACCTTTCCTCCTCACTTTTAAAATTTTTAATCACAATGTACATAATTGCCTCGTAGACTCAGGGGCGTCGGTTAATGTCATGCCAATATTAGTCTGCAAAAGGATAAATGGGAAGCCCAAGCCATCCACTTGGAGGGTTGTTCAGTTGGACAGGACGAATGTGAAGGTAATTGGTGAGATGGAGGATATCCTAGTCTGCCTATCTTCAAATGATAAAGTATGCCAATTTATTGATATCGTGGTGGCCGACATACCAGACGCTTATGGGCTTGTTCTGAGCAGAGACTGGTCAGCAAAATTAAATAAATATTTCGCTTCGGATTGGTCGCATCTGTGGCTTCCATATAAAGGAATCCCGAATCAAATTAAAATTTTGAGGGAACCTCACATGAAATACAATGTTACTCAACTTGAGGAAAAGAACGAACCAGTGGACTCTGTGTTGGGAAATTACTTTATTGAATTGGAACCAGCAAATTACCAAGAAGAAGAAGGGTCAGGGGACGGCTGTGTCCTTATCGACCCCAAGAAGAATAAACATTTTCTTTCATGTAGATTAGAGTTTGAATGTACAAACAACACGGCTGAGTATGAAGCGTTGGTGCAAGGTTTAAGGAAAGCAATCGAATTAAAGGTAAGTAATCTGAAGGTTTGTTGGAGATTCTGAAATAATTGTAAAACAGATTCGGAATCAAATACATTGTATTTCTCCTCACTTAAAAGCTTGTCAAAATGAGGTATGGGACCTACTCAAATGTTTTAACGCATTTAATATTATATCAATTCCAAGACTTAAAAATGCAGCAGCTGACTTGTTGGCCACATCAGCTGCTAGGCTTGTGCCTACTAATAATCGATGCTCTGTTGAATTGATTTTTAGGCCCTCGGTCCTTGATATGATTACCAACCTACGAGTGTTCAATGACGATCAGCAGATTATAGAATGCTTAACAAATGACGAGGTATTTAAAGGGGCGATTATATATGATGAAGAACATCAGGCCGACCTGAAGTATGATAATTTCATCCCTAAAGGAGTCAGAACCTTAGAAAGAATGTTTGATTTAAATGAAAAGTTTAGAAGACCAGCAAATGTGAAGACTCACAGCTCATCTCTACAGTTCGAATTGATAAATTTAGGGACTGAGACAAATCCTAAATATGTGAATCTTGGCAAATGTTGTTCACCAGCAGAAAGAGATAAGTTCATCAGTATTTTTAATCAATATAAAGATGTTTTCGCCTGGACATATGAAGATTTGAAGACATATGACACCAGCATCATCCAGCATGTTATCCCCATCAAATCTAGCGTCAAACCTTATCAGCAACCTTTAAGGAAAATGCATCCAAAATTGGAACCTCTGATCCAGAGTGAAGTTAAGAAATTATTGGATGCTAGAATCATTTTTATGGTCAGACACTCTGAATGGGTCTCAAATCTAGTACCAGTGAGGAAAAAATTTGGAGAAATCAGGCTATGTGTGAATTTCAGGAATTTAAACCACGCTTCATATAAAGATAATTATCCTATTCCACCCATGGAGAAACTACTACAAATGGTCTCAGGTTCTGAACTATTTTCTTTATTAGACGGATTCTCAGGCTACAATCAAGTATTAGTAGCCGAAGAAGACAGATTGAAGACAACATTCAGGACCAGATGGGGAACCTTCGCTTACCAAAGAATGCCCTTTGGGCTTATAAATGATGGAGCTACGTTCCAGAGGGCTATGGACATAGCTTTCCGCACTTTGATTGGCCATAGTCTTGTAGTGTATCTCGATGATATTACTATATTCTCAAAGACGAGAGAAGAACACGCGTTTCATCTAAGGCAGATTTTTGAACGATGTCGGAAATATGGCATCTCACTCAATCCCAAGAAGTGTGTGTTCGCTGTTACGGAGGGTAAGTTGCTTGGTCACGTGGTTTCAAAGAAGGGAATCTCTATAGATCCGAAAAGGATCAAGGCCATTGAACAAATCCCCTTGCCCCATAATAAAAAAAGGGATGCAATCATTTATGGGAACAATAAACTTCGTGCGAAGATTTGTGCCAGACTTTGCTCAAATTGTCAAACCTCTGCAGCAAATGGTGAAGCAAAGTGTTCAATTCAAGTGGACTGAGATTGAGAAGAATGCGTTCAGCAAGATTAAAATCACTATTGCACACGCACCCTCCCTAAAAATCCCAGATTTCGATAAATATTTTATTCTGTATACTTTTGCGTCTGATGATTCGCTAGCAGCTGTGCTTACTCAAAAGGAAGATGGGGGGGATGAATTCCCCATATATTTCATGAGCACTGGTCTACAAGGGGCCAAATTAAATTACCCGGCCATTGATAAACAAGCTTATGCAATATTCAAAGCAGTGAAACAATTCAGGCCCTACAAATTAAAAAATCAAACCAAGGTGATCGTCCCGTACCCAGCTATGAGGTCCCTTTTTGTACAGAAGGAGTTAGGAGAAAAAAGGGGTAATTGGGTAACAGCTCTTCAAGAGTATGACCTCGAATTCAAGCCAGCTTCCATAGTTAAAGGGAAAGGGGTGTGCAAACTAATGATTGAAAATGGAAGCAATGACGAACACGCCTGGGAAGACGAGGTTGAACTACATTTGATGGATGTATGTCCTTTGTTCACAGCCCCTGACTCTTGGTATAGAGATCTCGTGCATTACCTTCAGACAGGATTGTTTCCAAAACATTGGAATTCTAAGCAAAGAAGAGCGCTGTGTCTCAAATCAGCCTCCTATCAAATTGTTGAAGGAATATTATTCAGAAAAAATTACAACGGAGTTCTTCTCAGATGCCTAGAGAAAGAAGATGTGAAGAAGGTAATGACAGATCTGCATGACGGGCCTGCTGGGGGCCATTTTTTAGGAGATACTACAGCTCATAAAATCCTCAGAGCCGGTTACTATTGGCCCACG
Organism: Pseudotsuga menziesii; assembly: GCA_001517045.1. Taxonomy (NCBI): domain Eukaryota; kingdom Viridiplantae; phylum Streptophyta; class Pinopsida; order Pinales; family Pinaceae; genus Pseudotsuga; species Pseudotsuga menziesii. The sequence goes on from LPNX010251312.1 coordinate 23,540, forward strand.
CTCTTTAAACATGCACACGCCCATGTCAGGAAGTGCGACATTTGCCAAAGGTGTAGTGGGAGACAATCTAAAGCAGCTGGACCACTGAAGCTTGTGATGATCAAGGAGCCATTCGAGCAATGGGGGTTGGATATTATTGGAGAGATAAAGCTGAACTCATCCCTACAACACAAGTATATTCTGACCACAACTGACTACTTCACTCGCTGGGTCGAAGCCATCCCGCTGCGCAAAATAAATGAGGACACGGTCATCAACTTCTTGCAGGACCATATTATGACCAGGTTTGGAGTTCCAATTTCTTTAGTTTTTGATAATGCTACTTACTTTTCATCGATTAAATTAACTTCTTTCGCTCATGAGAAAGGAATAAAGTTGCATTATTCTGCTAATTACTATCCACAAGGAAATGGCTTTGTTGAATCTACTAACAAGAATCTGATTAGAATTTTAAAGAAGACTGTGATAGAAAACCAGAGGAGTTGGCACTCAGCGCTACCAAACGCCCTTTGGGCCGATAGAGTCACCCCCAATTCTTCGATAGGAGTGTCTCTGTATACCCTTGTGTATGGTAAAGAAGCCATTCTTCCCCCCAATGTCATGCTACCTTCTTCCATAATAGCTCAAGAGTCTAGGGGGTCAGATAACGAAGTTTTGCAAATGAGGATATATAATCTCCTGAAAGCAGAAGAGGCTTGATCCAAAGCCAGAGAGTGCTTTAAGCAACAACAAGAGGTAATAAAGAGATGGTTCGACAAACACAAGGCAGGAACAAAAGAATTTGAAGTGGGAGATTTCGTTCTCAAGTGGGACCACCCCCATGATGAGAAAGGAAAACACACTAAATTCCAGCAGTTGTGGGTAGGTCATTTCCATATTGTGGCAAAGCTTGGCCCTTCAACTTATACGTTGCAATATTTACAAGGGTGGGAAGAGAACTTACCAGTAAATGGCTTAGTTCTCAAGCCCTATTTTTCCTGAGTTTGTTTGTATTCTTCTATCTTGTATATAAATAATCTAGCTTGGCCGTCTTTTGAGTCATAAAGTTCAGTCTTGTTTTAGTTTAAAATTTTACTGATTTCAATAAAGGAAGCAAACCCGTGGTTGCGTGGGGAATATCAGAATTTTTGGAATGACTAAAGCTCTTGAGTATAAGACTGTATATTGTTGTTTTCTAAAAGAACTTCTTCCATTTCAGCAGTTTTATCAAATAGATGTGTACGCATTGAAGTCCTACTTAACCCTTGTGAAATAAACCAGAATCAAAGGGTCTGGAATACTATTTTTAGGCTCCATCCATGTCACGTTAAAATTTCCTAGGGAGTGACAGCAAAGGGCCCATGGAAAGAAGTACGGTAAACAATATATTAGATACAAATGATCCCATGCCAAGGAATGAATGCCAAAAGGCAAATAAGAGTCAAAAAACTCCTATGAAAGAATTATATATCAAAACAGATGCTGAACCATATAAGTACTAAATCGTTGAAATTTCCTCTCCATCTGTGAGCTGAAGCATGAATATACCCCTCACACAAAAGGACACTTGGGATAGCTGAGCCTGAATTAAAATTCAGAAAGAAAGGCATACAGGAGGACTCGTATGAAAAGGACAAAAGTCCAAAGGCACGAAAAGTGTAAGAATGGCATGGGAATGAGGAACAAATGAATATTTCTATTTACCATATGCTACAATCCTATGGAGTCCAAGCTGGCAGCTACCTGAAGACAGAGGTAACAATGAAATTCATCTTTCGGCCTCAAAAGAGTTATCTTGACTTGAAGATCCTGGTTTCCACTCTCCCAAACCGGGCTATCACCAACGATTAAAGGTACATACATTTACCATTTGAGAAATCCAAATAGATGGAAGAATTCAATAGGTTCGTTTGTTCTTAAATAGTCTATCACTCAAGGAATAATCATCCAGAGATCTAGGTTCCCCAGGTAATCGCCAATTATTGCAGCTGCAACTGTTTTCCCCAAATTTTTCAAATTTTGGTCCCCCTCATGATTAAATGTTTCTTTGAATCGTTTGGATCCATGAATTTTTGGGTCATGCTTTAATGTCGGATTATTTTGAAGATTAACTCTCGTCCTATTTTCAGAAGTTGCTTATATGTGTAATGACAGGGGTTGCGGATTTTGGTTTCTGTTTTATTTGCTAGTCGAAGATGAATCGGACCATTTGTTCTTTGTAAAACCGTTGTTTCGGTGGAGAAACAGTTTTAAACCGTTGCTAAATTTTTAAGTTTTTCAAACACTTAGCATTTTTATTGATCGGAGGCTATTGTCTATTCAGCTTCCGCCGTTGCAGCTCCCAAAGCAGCTAAGAACCCGAGATGTAAGTGCTACGCCCGCCGATGCGTGTCGGTTTTTGGTCACGTGTCTGTAGCCTTTTTCTCTTCCGTCGTTGCGGCTGTGCAAAGCATTTGGCTTCCAATGTCGATGTCTTTCCGATTTTCGACTGGAATTTTTCCCACCTGCAACTTAGGTCATAACTCTTCCGAATCCAATAGGCCTAAGTGCTTTCGCAGTACCCATCGCCTGTTAAGACCCTCTTATGCGGCTGTGAATAAGTCTACCCTGCCGATGTTAATGTTCTAGGCCATCGATGAGTTTTTTGTTTCCTGTTGTAAGTTGTTTCTTTCAAACCCGTAGGTGGACGAGATAGTGGTGTCGACGCTTGTTAAATTCTCATAGCAGTAATGCAGTACATGGCCTTTCTTGCTACTTAGCCGTTTTGGTTGATATAATTTAACGTAGTTTGATTTTATTAAAAATACAGTCCCCATGAATGATAGATGTCGTTAAATTGCAGGAAGATTCAAGAGACTGTTCAGACTACCGCAGTGCGAAGGTATAGATGGGAGACAGGATCGCAAGGAGGGAAAGCAAAGTAGAAGGCAAAGCCAATAGCGACAAAGGCGCAAACCTGAAGGGTCTGTCAGTTACTCAGCAGATCATGAGTGCGCACAGAAAAGATAAAAATAGGAATGTGAAACGTTTGAGGGACCGAAAGGTCACACGTTTGGGGGGCAGCCCAAGCGCTCAACTGTTTTAGTTTAAATATTTGAAAGTTAGAACTTACAAGGGCTTTTTTCCCCTCAAAAAACTTGTAAACTATTGCTTGTAAGAGGAACTATTTCGTTTTACAACCAGAAATTGCAAATTTTGCCTGTTGGAGAAAGTGCTATGTGGAATGTATCAATGAGATTAAATGAGCGATGTTGAATGGGAACTATTTCGTTTTCAATTGTTTTTCATAAACTGTGAGAGCATTCTAACTTCCTGAACCTATGTTCTTGTCTGAATGTTCTTTAGTATACTTAGTGATGTTTTCCACTATGAGTAATGGGATTTTAACTGTTGATGAGCTATATTATCATGTATACTTTTATTCATGTTTATAGGTTTGGTTATAAGAACAGCTATCTGTAATTTGCCATAACACATGGACAGTAGTGCATTACTCATGAATTAATATCCAGCTCTCTAGAGATAGCTTAGTTAGTATTTATTTTCTCGCAATATATGTGATTTAGGTTCTTGTGAGTTCTAAGATGAGAGGTAAGAACCTGTGCATCACATTGTGACTAGTCCTTGAATCCTTCATCACCCTGCATTGTTAATTAGGCACGTGCATATCATACCTTAAGTCAAAAAATACAAAAAAGATACACGGTGGACCGGGCCGCAACCGGTAAAACCTTTGTTTTGTTACTTGACCTACGGTAGCCGAACCACAAACAGGACGAATTCCCTACACCAAACAGTCACGGGATAATTGGGAACGTTGACTGGAGAGAATCCCTTGCTGTTGCAGCCTGCGAATTTCCAGGCCTCAACAGAATCCATTGGTCCTTTACCCGCCAACAATTAGCTCAGAATTTGATGCATTTTCTTTTACACTCTTGCATGGTATATGGCAAGTTGGAAGACTATTAAGACATGTGATAGGGATAGAGATAATGTGTTAATATTATGAAGTGATATATTGTAACTATTAGTTTTTAGTTGTTAAATAAGGTATTGAAAGTGTTTTGAAATGTGAAGGTGGTATCCAAGCTAACCACCCATTTCAATATGACAGGTTTGTCATGAAATGTGAAGGTGGTATCCAAGCTAACCACCCATTTCAATATGACAGGTTTGTCATATATTAAAAATATTGACCTATTTTCCCGACCATTTGCACCGATCGGACGGCCGGCAACATCGGATGTGACCGCCTATGCGAGCCAGGTCGTCCGATCGGTGCAAATGGTCGGTTAAGTAGTTTACTACTATATTAAAATGGTTTTTAAGTAGTTTACTCCTATATTAAAATGGTTTTTGAGTTAATAAAAGTAATTGCAAACTAATTGATCGAGCTCTCTTTATATCAATATTTCTTTGTATAATAAAGTCGTAAAAGGAATATAACACGCTCATACACTTGAGTCCTAACAAAGAAACATGATGAACGGCGAAAAATACTCTACATGCTGTAGAGCATTAAATGCGACAACGGTCGCACTGTCTGCCATCGGATCCTTTCCAAAGTAAGATCCAATGGTGGACAGTGCGACCGTCGTCGCATTTAATGCTCTACAGCATGTAGAGTATTTGTCGCCATGATGAACTAAGCAAAGGAAAGTACGTCAATCTCCGCACCTACTGCTCCCTTAAAACTGGACATTTAGTGGGCTGTGAGAGATTGCTTCAAGGACCAAGAAATCCTTCTTCACCAACCAAATTGGCTACCAAATCTATATATTGAATTCGCACGAGATGCCCTCCACTCTGGCCTGTCTGTATTCTTTTCGCTTTTGGCTTTTTGTAATGTCAGGAATAAGACATGGATGGTGGTGGAGCGTTTTGGCTTTTGGATTTTTGTATTTTTAAATGTCAGGCCTGACTTTTGCGTTTAATTTCTGTGGGCTGATCTATCATTCTCACAAGTGTGCATTTTTTTTCAGTTCCTCCTATTTTATTTTATTAGATTTCAAATCAACCAAGTCACTAGTATTTTGTCCCATTTTCAAGTTTTCAAAGCATTCACATGGAGAGAGATTTATTGACAGAAAAGGTTAAAGAGAACTCTATGTGGAATTTTGGCAAGAGTTATCTATTGAGTTGTACAGTATTTAATGCGGTTGGAGCAAGTATGATGATCGTTGGATTTTGAGCTACTCGAGGTCATCAAGCTTGCTGCAGCCATATTAATGCTCTGCAGCTCAATGGATAGCTCTTGCCTAGAATTTTGGGCTATTAATGGACCATCTCCTCGTCATGTTGTTGTAGTAAAAATGGATATTACAATACAGACTGTCAACTACTAAAAGGAATCAAACTGGGCAGTGAGATATTGCTTCTATGTCTAAGAAACTATTTCTCAACAAAATATCTATCATGTCTATACTTGTATATAAATTAGCATAAATCCATTTTAAACCCCTATTTATCAAGTATTGAGAGTAATCTAATTTGTTGAGATGTACATTTTTTTACCATTTAAATCTTTCTCCGTACTTGATAACCCTTTAAATCCATTAAACTACAACCTATGTTTAAATCCATTAAAATACCGCCACATCTATCTGCTTTTAAATCAAATTGTATGAGAGGCTCCCTTAAGCCGATAATGCACGGGGCTTCTATACGCCATGCCAATTCATGGTGCATCAGTTTATATTTACTCATGTCCCTTCTCAAAGTTGGTGAAGAAAGCTGGAAGGATTCGAATGAGTTTGACTGCTATGCTAATTTACAAAATCAGAATGTCATTGGCTCAAGCTAGATTACAGGCAATTATTTTAACATTGTAATATTTTAGTTTTGATTTGAATGTATTTAATTAAAAATATGTAAATCATATAAATAAGTTAGCATGGATTTTAACTCTCGAGTTCAAGGCCAAGGCTCGAACTAGTTAATGGCTAAGCATGTAAAATGTAAATATTTTTATTTGGACCCTCTTGTTTGCTTTTCATGCCAATTTGAAATAATGTAAATATTATGTAGGAAAATAATAAAATGGTCCAATATGGCTAGATAAAGAGCACTAGAGGGGCTATAATTCCATCATAGGGAAAGAGGAAAGAGTCCCACTAGAGGGGAAAAGGAAATAGGCGCTATGGAAAAATCTATCCTTTGCTACCAAGTGTCAACCTTAGAACTCATCTGATTTTTTCATGTGCTTTAAGGGAGCCAAATGCTTCATCTTGACTATTAAACCCAATCATTCAATGCATGTGTGAGGTTGGTGGGAAAAGTCACCTCATGCAATTATTGAACCATGGGGATGAATGCAGTTTTGTGCCAACTTTGTCAATTCTATATTACGTAAAGCTTCTTATGGTTGTCCATGACCATTACCAAACTATGTTTAACCCAAAAAATTGAATTTAGAGATAGAGCAGCAGATTTGAAGGGAAAATAGATGGTTGTAGGTGTCTATAGAGCTTGGGCAATCTAGGAACCCTTATCCATTGAGTTTTGTTATTCATAGATGCTTGAAAAGCCATGATTTACACTACAGAAGGTTCTCCAACAACATACAGTAGGTTGGACTCTTACTACACACACTAGTAAGCACTGTAAGGGTTGGATTTCCTGAGAAAACTGTGGATCAGTGAAGGGGAATGTTTTCCTTCTAGGTGAGACCCCTAAAAAGCTCTAGATCAACATTTGGCTAAGTATAGAGAGTAGAACAAGTTGTGGGATGAGAAATAAAAACTTGTAGGTCTTTTCTTCGCCTTGGTGGTCTCATAGCCTAGCTTGGGGGTGGCCTCTTAGCAAAAATAGTATATGCGAGACAAAATGCCTATGGTTGGGTTGAAAATTGCTCTTACACATCCAATTGCTTGAAAATTCCTTGTTAAAGATAAGTATTCGTTTGTATATAAATGTGTAATGTTTTTATTTGATGCATGTGGTAATTATACTTGTATATACACGCTAAATATGTGTAGATAAAGTTTATTTCAATTATATATTTCATGTATATATCTACACACATTTTTTATGTTATGAATTTTTAATACCATCATAAGGAAAAATTTAAAACCAATATTTTGTTAATATCCCTTCTTGTTACTCGAATTCATAGATAAAAATGTTACAAACACTAGAAAATCGTCCATGATCTAAATTACACACAACATTAAAATATCAATGTGGGAATGAATAGTTTGTTAAATATATATATAACTCATTGTCATTAAAAATTCATTCATGAATGGGCATATAGCTACGAACTACTTTCCAAAGCAAGAGCATGCAACAAAACTTCGAAGAATGACCTTTGAATCCCAAAGAGTGAGGAGAAACCACTTTAAAAAAGAGTCATGTTTAAACATTTAACTATATGGAAAAATATATTTTTATCATAAAATTAATTTTTTTTAAATATAAAAATATTAAGATTTTTATAGTTAGTTTTTTTTAGTTTTTTTAGTTTTTTTTTTTTTTTCCAGNCTTGGTATTCTATTGAATCAAAGGAATTGTGTACATCATCAGTGAACATCAAGACCAAACAAGTGGCCACTCACAACTAATAACAAGCCAGAAAATATAGTCTTACAGCAATGGTAAAAACAAAGAGAATGTGTTCCTTCAGAACCTACTACTGACAAACCCAGGCATTATGTACCTAAACTAATCCTCTCATGCATCACTATCAGCCAAGTATGACCCTAAGGAAGATAATAAGGGCCCAGAGGCATTAAGGCAGAGCTAGGGTCATCTCTCATAGTCAAATGTCATGACTAATCAACAGGAAATAACTATCACATATATGAGTCAAAACCAAAAAAACAGAAGACCCGCGGGCCTCTGGCATATCAGAGCAATGCTCTCAAAATAGTTGAATTCTCACTTCCTCCAAATGCTCACCTTCACATATTTCAGTAAAGGTAAGATGGCCTGATACCTCATTAAGCCCTGCCTTGGATAGTGTATCTGCCCTCTTGTTATATTCCCTATAGACATGGTTGAAATCCACATAGGTGAACGAAGATATAAGCTTTTTGGTGTTGTTGCACCAAGCTTCTAATTTCACCATGGCAAGAGTGGATTCACCCTTTGCCCAATTTATAATCACTAAGGAGTCACCAAAGACATGTAGATATGGTATTCCAATGTCTTTGGCAATGTACAGTAATGCCCAGAGTGCTAGTAGCTCGGCTCTAGTGTTAGTGTTGTCACCACAGCCTAAAATAATGGAGAAATAATGTTGATCATTTATCCAGAGACATGCACTTGCACCTGCTGTTGATTTAGCTGTAGCTCCATCGAAGAAATCCATAGGAAACAGTTTATATGGAGGAGGACCAATATTTCTGACTTTAGTTTTTTTAATATGAGGAACTTGGTGCGTATTGACCTCTTGCATAACCCTGTGGCATAGTTTGGAGATGTTAGGCTCTATGTCCTCAAAAATGTAGTTGGTTCTGGTCTTCCAGAGATTCCATATGATAAATATAGGCAGATACAGAAGATCCCCCTCCTTTGAGAACCAACTTGTGAGGTTTCCATCAAGAGTCAAATCTGACCAAACAAGCTGTGCATTGAAGGAACTATCTAAGCTGTGCAGTACCTCTTGCATGAACGGACAGTCAACAAATAAGTGATCAATAGTTTCAACATATGACTTGCATAGACTACAATGGTTGGGACCAATCCAACCCCTCTCATACAGGTTGTCCCAAGTATTAATTTTCTTATTGAAAGCCATCCAAGTAAAGCACTTGAGTTTCTGGGGGATATTGTATTTCCAAACCTTTAAGAGAATATTTTCTGGAGGATGAGGCAAAATATCAAACACAATGAGTTCATATGATTTTTTTGCCGAAACCAGGCCAGATTTCTTGTCATACATCCAAAGCAGAGTGTCTTCAGAGTTCCTTAACTTAATACCACCATGAGATAGGCCTTTTACAAAGGTCGTCCATAGATCATCCCAATTAACTCCCAAGTCAAGATCCACTGCAGAGTACCAACCATTGAAACCATGTGAAAGATCATCCTGTTTCTGAGCCTGCATCAGAGATGTGATCCTATAGTTTGCTAGATAGTCCCTTAGGTCCTCCAAGAGAGCAAATGGAGCATCAAGACCTGCAATAGGATCGGCACCCAAACGGATTTCCCTTCCATCTCACACCTTCCAACCAAGCTTACAAGTAATCCAAGATAGAATTCTAATAAAACCATTCCAGAAATAAGAAGTTTTGATGATTGAGAAATTACGATCTCTGATCCAGTCCTCCACGGGTCTATTTTTAAGGTATTTGTGTGTAATGATACGGTTCCAAATACCATTCCCCATTAGAATCTTCCACAAACTCTTCAGTCTGAGAGAGATCCCAAACCATTCCAAATTCTTTATATCCCAGCTGCCAAATTCATAAGGGACTGAAACAGTTCTCCAACTAGCCAAGTGGTATCGTTGATTACCATCAGAATTCCCCCATGGGAAAGTAAACATTGAACTCCTCAACAAATTCAGAATAGATTTGGGGCATCTGGCCAGAGCAAACCAATAAACCACAAACCCTGTAATAACCGATTTTATGAGCACTAATCTACCACCAAGATTAAGCAATCGATAAGTCCAATTTTTAATCTTATTTTCAAACATTTCCACCATCCAACGCCAATCTGAAGATCTATAACCCAGAGGTTTTAATCGATATCCCAAGTATTTAAACCCAGAAGAAATAGGAGCCATGTTGTAGGGAAGGAAAGCTGCAATTTGACCATGAGTCTCTTCATCAACATTCTGATAAAGGAAAGAGGATTTTTCAGTGCTTACAACCATACCCATGGCTGAACAAAATAAGTCCAAAGCTTCTTTATAGGCACTCGATTCATTAACGGTACCAATCCCAAATAGGATCACATCATCAACAAATAACAGATGAGTTAGAGACAGACTAGGAGAATACTGGAAACCAATAATGTGACCCTTTTGTTGAGCATCTAGTATGATCCTCTTGAGGCTCTCCATAACAAAGATAAACAATAAATGAGATAATGGAAAACCTTGGCGGATGCCCCTTGAAGTAGGGGAAAATTCTAAAGGAATTCCATTGACAAGGACTGCAAACCATGAATTAGTGACACAACCCATAATCCAATTAACACCCATCAGAGGAATACCAATCTGCAGAAGGAGAAGTCTCGGAAAGGTCCAATTCACCCTATCAAAGGCTTTGACTAAATCAAGCTTAAGAACCATGACATTTGAGTTCCTGGTTTTGATGGAGTGTAAAACCTCCTGGGTAATGCCAACAGGTTTAGTAATCTGACGATCCTTTAAAAAAGCAAACTGTTGGGCAGAAATAGACCTATTAAGCAAGGGTTTCAAACGTAGGGCTGCAATTTTGAAATTACCTTATAGACAAGGTTGCATAAAGAGATAGGGCGGAAATCAGCAAAGGTGGATGGCTTTTCACACTTGGGTATCATATTCAAGAAGGTGGAATTCATTGATCTATTTACACACCCATCAATCCTATCTTGTTCTGTAGCAAGAACAAGCTCCTCCCCAATTAGGTAAAAAAAATCCAAGAAGAATTCAACTGGCCATCCATCAGGACCAGGACTTTTATCTTTCTTAAAACCTCTAAGAATTGATTCAACCTCCTGAAGTGTGATAGGCTTAAGGAAGTAATCCACACCCACATCCTGGGTCATAGATGGGAAAAGTCTAATCACCTTCAGTTGATCAGCAATGTTCGTAGACTTATAATCCATAAATAAATCACTGAAATGTTGTTTACCCAACTTCTTGAGAGAATCATCATCTGCATATACATTACCATTAATATCACTAAGTGACCAAATATATTTGGAGTTTCTTCTTGTTGAAGCATAAGCATGAAAAAAATTTGTATTAGCATCCCCTTCCTTAAGCCAAAGCACCTACTTCTTAGCCTCTGAGTGGTAACCTCATGAGCCAAAAAATTTCCTTTTGAAGCTTGAAGATCCTTCAGCCTATTAGCACTGCCAGCTGTCAGAATTTATATCCAGAATCTATTGTTTCCTTTCACAAGATTTCCTTCTTTCCCATCCTTTAACAGTGCCTTTGAGTCTTCCCAACTTAAGAGAGAGTACATCCAGATAATTTGAAGGTCCCAAAGTCACAGGAGACTTCCATGAGGAATATACAAGGGAGGAAAAATCATCTTCAAGGAACCAAGTCCTATTAAATTTGAAAGGATGGCACTGAGTAGCCAGTCTAGTTCCCCATTCCAGACAAATAGGGTATTGGTCTGAAACATCTTATGGAGTAGCCCAGGATCTGTATAAGGCTAGGCTAGGAAGAAGATGGTCAGAAAGTAAGAAACGGTCCAGTCGTTTGCTAATGTCTGCATCCCCAACGCGACCATTCCTCCAGGTAGGGCCAGGGTTGTTCATGGAAAGGTCAACCAGATGGTTTCAAGTAATGAGCTGTGTGAAGTAAGAAGCTAAGGGATCAATCCTAGATTTGGGGCCCCATGCTTCAGAAGAGGAAATTATAAAATTTAGGTCACCAGCCAAGAGCATATTAGGTAAGGACAGTAAACCACCAACCAACACTTTGTCCCAAAATACAGTTCTCTAAGTGTAGGGCCCATAACATTTAAAATGGAGAAAATCTCAGATAATCCTTTAATACTAGCTTGAAGAATAATACCGGCAAAAGAGGAGAAGGCCTCACAGGGAATCAGGAGGGGGTTCCAACCAGCCAGGAGACCTCCTGAAAGACCAGAAGCATCATTAGCACAGAACTCCCACCCAGGTTTAAATTTGGTGAACACAAGAAGAGCTTGGGTAAAATTACACATAGTTTCTTGTAACAAAATCATATAAGGATTTAGAACAGAGAAGAGAGAGCCAAGGGATTTTTGTTTGGTAAGCCCTTCAAAACCTCTAATATTCATGGAGAACCAAACCCATCAGGTATGCTTGCTCTAAGATACTGGGAGGAGGACGAAGAAGAATGAGGTTGCCTTGCAGCATTCTTTAATCGAGTAGAGAGAGGAGTATACAGGCCCAAGTTCCCTGGATCATCTGATGTAGGTTTCTTTGTCTTACGGATAGTAACATTTTTAAAACAAGTAGATTCCAGGGGGAACGTTGAAGGCAAGATAGGGTCCTTATCCATAAAAATTGAGAGTGAGTTTAAGAGAGTGGGATCTAAGAAGGAAGGGGCATCTATGGGACTAGAGGGCACAATGACAGGTGAAGAGGTATCCCCAGGCAAGGAGGACAGAGGAGAAGAGGAGGAAGATGGGAGTGAAGGAAATTGTTCTAGAGTGAAAGGGGGGGGACCCTCCTTAGTTAGTTCATATGGAATAGTAATAGGTGAAGAATAGGGGTTCGACGATGCTATTTCAGGAGCCACTGAATGAGGAAGACGAGAACAAACTTCAATATCTTCAATATACATTAGTCCACCCTTCGACAGACCTTCATAGGGTGTAGGAAAGGAGGAGGCATATATCGCCTCAGGTGAAGTAGTCAAAGGCTGCTCCAGAGGGATATATACTTCAGGTAAGGGGGAAGCGGACCCAGAACTAACATCATACCCTTTTTTGACAGGACGACCACTACGAAGAAGAGCACAGGCAAGTGACCAATCTCATGGTAATAATTACACCTGAATGGCATGTGTAGGTAGTCAAGCTTCTGAGTAAAAACATGATCTCCACAGACAAGGTCCACCTCAAGAAGTAATCCTCTGGAGATATCAAGTTCTACCAACACCTTCGCTAACCGCTTCTCAAAAATCAATTGAAAAACCTTATTAAGTGCAACAAATCGACCAAGCAAGTTTTATAGACCAGTCAGAATATCTTTACTCCACAGAGGGAAGGGTAAAGTGGGTAAAAGGACCCATAGGTGTCGAATGGTTACCATTTCCGTGAGAGGATCAAAGCCTGAGTGCCAACAGCTCAGGACCACGGAGCCCCTCAGTACAGTCCAGAGAGTCCCAAGAATTTGAGTAGAATCAACCTCCTCGATGAAGACAAAAATCAACCAATTGTTCGAAAGTAGACTGATCGAAGGAACATAGTGAATGATGGGCTTCCAATGAACAATAATCCATTCAACCCATTTTTCTTTCGACAAAGAACAATACTCCATCCTCCCAATAAGGGATTTATGACAGAGGGATTCCACCTTATCAAGGTAAACATCATGACCTAATACAAAACGGTGCTTTGCATTCAAGTGCCTTAAGGGCCTTTGCTTTCCGGCGAGCTCGGCTAGAAAGCTGCGACCGGGCAGGTTTAGTACCCCCACCACCCATAGAAGGTCCAACCGAGTTATCACTTGAAGAAATAATAACACCCATAGATGGGTACAAACAAAATCGGTGACCAAGGTCAACCACAACCGAGACAGTTAAACTGTAGGAATCCTAACCCTAAGCAAACACTAACCAATAACCACGGTTAAATAGATACATGAAGCAAGGCTACCAACAACCCAGAATGCCTATCAAGTTTAACCCTAACCATTGCATCCAATACCACTAGCATCCACGGTCAAACAGAAATAAACTCTTACCAAAAGTCCCAACCAAAATCGGTGCCTGAGATAAAATCCCAAGCAACAAAACAGGGTAAAGACCACTAGTGCAAGCAGTAACTGGTGCACCCAAAACCATTGAAGCACGGTCAAATAGAAAAAAAACCCTAACTGGAACCCCCCAACCAACACTGGCACCATGATGAAATCCCAAACCAACAACCAAGGTAAAAGCTGCTAGTGTGAGCAAATGAAACCACCTCAAATAGTCAAGAAAACAAAAACCGACCAAAAACCAACCAACAGACCAGGAAGAAGGTAAAAAAAAATTCCCACTTTTTAATCATGGTTGGTACTAACCCTCAGGTGTGAGGGTGAACTCCATGTGAGGTGGTCGACAAAAATTTGCATAAACCCTTTGAATAATGAGTTTAAACCAAGCCCCAGACCAAAACAAAAAAGACAAAAAAAATACAGTGTCGGAAGGTACCTGGTCACAGCAGGGCACCAGTTCCCGTGATAATATTGTTCGTTGCTTAATGTCAACCAAGGAGTCCGTCACCCATCAAAATCGGCACCCACAAATAAAAATCATGCCAAGACATTGAATGCACCAACAAAGGTTCGATACCTGACCAAAAGGCATAATAACAATAATGCGACCTCACAAAAGTTGCCTTTCATAAGGCAAAGGTGACAGGGTTCTAGTCCCAGCCGCAGAAGGTCGAGTAAGCGCAAAAACGGGGCACCATCGTGCATGGCATACCAAAAACCCCATAAATAGCGTCGTGGTCGGGTCTTCTATACATCGCACCAAAAAAGAAGGGAGTCAAAGCATAGAATACCAACCAGTAACCAGGTAAGGTGCCCAAAGACAAGGTAATATCAGCTGCAGAAGCTTGGATAAAACCCTAATCACCGAAAAACTATAATAAACCTTTGGGTTCTCATTATGATGCAAATATTTAGAGAAATAATTGTTTGTCCCTTTCCTTCATAAATGCATACTAGAGAAGTTGAGAAGGATGAGCTGCATAATCCAAGACTTCTATATTTCCTTCCTAAATGCATGTTGAGAAGGTGAGAAGGATAAACTTCATATTTTTTCCGATTGGTGAATAGAAAAAGAGACATTTTCCATTAAATGTTTTGGAGGAAAACAAAAATAAATGAAATGAGGTTGGGTATAAAGAATATTTATTTTTGTGAGAGCTATAGTGATAAAGGGAGTGTGTATACTTTTGGAAGGAAGAGGTTTATGGTGCAAGTTAGTGAGACAAAATTCCTCGAGGGAATTGCATATATACATCTCAAATGAATTGCCTATATATATCTCAAATCCTATATACTTTTCGAACATGAGAGTGAAGACCTTTTATCAAATGGTTCTTCTTAGGATGAATAAGTACTTACTTATTTCCTTTGCCCCTGAGGCCTTGTAAAGTTGTTTCCTTAGTGTAACAAAGTCATTACTTTATCATTTTTTAATCAAGGCTTTAGTTTGTTAATCCTAGTCCCTCTAACTGGTGTTGTACTCAAGAAATTGGGCTAAGGCATAGGTTGATCCTTCTTTGATTGAGCATTGATTGATCTCTCCATTTAGATCTCATCGGTCAAAGATATCTATCTTAGTCTCTCTTGAGATTTTATCAAGAGCACACTTGAATGCTCAAGCAATCTCTTGATATCTCTATTAATTAGGGATATTTTGTTTCAATAGAAGGTATCATTGTTGACTTTATTCCTTCAGATGTGTATATAGACAAAAGTATAGAGAACCACTATAGTAGAATATTGGATTGTGCATCTTGCAAAGTATCATCCAAATGCCATAGTGATATGGAAGGCTTTGGTACTAGCCTTCCTTCCCTTTAATCATAAATCGATTGGTGTTGAAAGTGGGTGATAGTACTAGATTGAGATCGGGAAATGACCCTTGGGTAGGGTGAAAAGAAAACTACAAGACTCTTAGAGAAAATGGTGGAGGATCTAAGGTCTAGGAAATATGTTTATTTATATCAAATAGAAGATCTAGATCGGTCAATAATTATGAATTATGAATGGATAGAGGTAGAAATAATGAGTTTTAATGATGTTAAATGTCATATTTGGAATGATTATTACCAATCCTTAAGGATAAATTATGTGAGAATTAGAGATGATGAATATTCATTAATATGGTCCAAAAATTCTATGGATGGAAGATACTTTCCAAAAACGGGTTACAAAGTGCTAAGCGAAGTGGATAGGCCTAAGGAACAATTTTGTTGGTTCAAAGGAGTTTAAAAATATAAATGCACCCTCAAAGCAGCAAAATACGTGATTGGATATTAATCAAAAGGTGACTACATGGGATTTCATACGAAAGAAGAGTTAGAAAGGGCATGGAAGATTCCCTCTATGCAAGGAATTTGATGAAGATATTTGTCACCTAATCATCAATTGTACATACATAGGGGAAATATTCTTGTTTTTTAAGAAGTGTTTTGTAATTTTAAAATACATTTTTTGGAAACGAGTGCTAAGCCATAGATCAATATCCATTAAGATTGAGCTGAAAATGAATGGTGTGGTCACTCTATGTCTAGAACATATCATGACCATTGGATTATGTAAGTACAAATGCATACTAAAGAAACACACTTTGCCTATAGACACATTATACCAAGTTGATCTTAACTAACTCGTAAGCGTCTAAATATCCACTACAAGGAAAAGGCCATGTATAAGAGTTTATAGCAAAGGATTTTAGTGTTACAAGATTAACAAAAAAAATTAAAAAAAACCTACCCTACAACCTCTGCCAATGGTAGCGAATGTTTTAACAGAAGTTGTTATAACTAGAAAAACTCGGTGGTTGGATGTTGTAGTGGATGTTTTTTTATCAATGCATTTTTTTGAAACTAAGCGCACTGGTGCATTTCATAAAAAAATGCATCGGTGCTACACAGTATCCGCACTTGTGCATTCAAAGATAAAGAGCACCGAAAATAACATAATATCATGAATGGTGTACCAGTGCTTGTGCATCGATTATATGCACCTGTATTTTTTAACACAACAAACACGCCGATGTGATTACTCACATCGTACGCACTGTTAAAATTTTATTTTGTCACTTTTGTCGACGCAATCATTTGATATGAGAGCACCGATCTGTATTAACCAATGATACGCTTCGATGACTATAAACTAATGATATATACCGGTGCGTATAAACCAATGATACATACTGGTGTGTAAAACAAATGAAAATGCACCAGCGACACCATTTGGCAAGTAAGAATATTTATTTTAAAATTCAATTGTGTTTAATTAGCATAACTGCATCGGTGTGTATAAATTGTTAGGGACTACTGGTGCGCCTAAATAGGGTAGACGCAATGATGCTCCTAATTATGGTAGACACACTGGTGGATCATTGATTACCAAAAGCACTAGATATGATTCTTTAAAACAGTGGTTATTGACATTGCGTCCAAATATATCAATTTCAATGATTGTGTTTGTGATTTTTATTAATGTTCGGGGAGAGGCACTAGAGCGACATTAATTATCAAAAGCATCACATATGATTCTTTAAATAACAGCTACTAACATTGTATTGAAATATATATGTTATATTTTTTTAATTACATTATTTATTTGAAATTGAAATATCATAGATGCAAACATCAATTGTAATATTTAATCATCCATACATTAAATTACTAATGTATTGTTTAATATGTAACATTTGACAACAACATTGAAGAATGAAATTGAATAGAAAAGTTTGTTTTATTATACATCAATAACACTGACTTTTTAATACACAATAAGACAACATCCAGATAACAATAATCAAAATGTCAACATGCATGTAATTGTTACACTTATTGGTAACCTGTTGTTTTTCAATTCAGACAGTATGTCATGTACATTATTATACAAAATGATTGATTTTCATAGATAGTTAGTTCAAAATATATAGCAAGTTACAACAACTTGCATTAAAATAAAAATTAAATATGGATCGTCATTCTTCACTAGAAATGCTACCAGTGCTCGAGCCACTTGCATCGCTTGGGTTATTTTTCCAAATGTTTTGTTGATTGGCTCGATTGTTTTCCTTTTCTTCAGCTTCCATCTGCAAACATAAAAACAAAGTGTACTGAGTGTATGTACATTGTCGTGAATAATGAGAAATGAAATAGATAGTATATATGAATGTAAATTGAAAAGTGGTGTACATACATAGTAACCATTAAGTCACAAATGATACACATTCTTTCAAAACCATGTCCCATGCCATCCATCAACAAGTCTTATGTTGGCTCTACTCCATACTTTATTTCCTGCAAGTTTTATGCCTTGTCACAATTAATCATGATTTAATATAAAGTATTTTTTTAATTATAAATGAGAAAAGTAAAAAAAATATAGATAAATGCAAAATCCACGATTAATTCTTGATACGCCAGCATATACTCACAACCCTTGCTTAACCCAATGTTAATCAATTCATCTGATGGTTCTTCTCTATATGTTATAAACACCTGTTTGAACACATCCAAGGTTTGGTAGTGAAAACAATATATATATATATATATATATATATATATATTACGACCACTACAGAATCTTAATTTCTTATAAAGTAATCACAAATACTTACAAACTTTGCTATCGACCCCTTTCTTCCTTGCTATCGTGTCTTGTGTGATGATTAGATTACATTTTGTTTTATTTTCTGCATTAACAAAACAATTGAAATTGGATATTTAATGATGAATTAATTAAAAATATTTACATAATCCTAATATTCAATGATTTCATACATTTGAAGCACGTTTTTGTCGAGATGGCTCCTCTTGTGATGAAATTATGCCTATTTCCTTGACCATCTCCTTGTACACTTTTTTGGACACCCCAAAAATAGTTTTCATAATCTTTTTCCATTTTGTGAGTACGTTGGGACACCTTTAGCTCTCAAGTATTCACACACATTTTTTCCACCACATTGCCATACCATTCCCACTTAGTACATCGAGACACTTTCTGTACTCACCTGGAGAACCATCCTATGGAGAGGCCGATCACTTCAGAGACAACCGCGGTGGCCCACTTTCAAGAAAAAAAGGTATAATATTTAGTTTATTTACATTTTGTTCTAGTGTAGCCCTTATATATATTTGTTTCATTTTACTAATATTGTCTATTGTCTTAGGTTTTTTCATGAACTCTCCCTTATAGTCTCATTGACGTAAGGCTGGTGCTTTTGCACATAACAAGGGACAAATCCTTGTTGCAGTTTTGGTGACTTCGTTTGTTGTTCCATAACTATCTTTGTTTTGTAAGGTTATTATAGGTTTGTTTCTTCCCTTAGCAGTCACCAATCGGGCCCCCACAAGGCCGATCCAAACCTCCTATGCATCAGTGCCTGCTCCCCTGGCCCTTGCCGACTCATCTTTTCCTACATTTTTCCTATTCGAGCACAATCTCCCTTGTCGGGATGTAAGCCACGACCCCGTCTCCTCTTTCACCCCAATAAGCGTGAACCCAATCGCGAATTTCACCCCGATATGTGTGACATGGCTCACAAATCTAGATCGCACCTATCCCATCTCTAGAAGCGACCATAGTCGCCCTTGTGACCCTGTTTCGAGCGACCCAGTCGTGTGAAACCTTCTATTTTGTGTGACTTGGATTTTTTCTGTCCAAATCACCTCTTCCTTTCTGTTTTGTGCGACCCAAGATGCACCTGTTTCGTCGACGGGTGCGACTATCAGTTTACAGCCTATTTTTGTGCTTAGTTCAAACCCCTGTCTGTCCCAACCCTCTATTCAGACCTGCGTTTCTGTCCAATCCTGCTCTGTTACAGCCCCTTGCTAATTTCCTGCAAAAACCCCTCAATTTACCCACTTTGTTTCAAGATTGGAAGGAAACCTTTTACATACAAATGCACATACACTCACACCATTAAGAAAATGTGCTCAATTCATGACCCTGAGCAAAGCCATTAAAAAGAATCAATTAACATAATCACATTCGGTTTGGGACATAAGTCCCATCCACAAAACTGTGGGAAGTACTTCGGATTTGCCCTAAAACTCATTGTGAGGAGTACCACAGGAACCCCGAAGTAGTTGGCCATTGAGAAGACCTGCCAAGCGAAAAGGGAAATGATCCCCACCAGATTGACTAGATTCCCACCCGTGAGGAAAACCAAAGAGCTGTCGTTTGTGGCCAAGAGGTTGGCAATTTTACCTACGCCATGGAGTGAAGGTTACTGCCCCAATACGCAAGTCGTCAGACAGGCTTGGTGGTCGAGTGACTTCTTTTGAACCAATAGAAAGCCGAGTAAAAACCGGGGTCCATATTCATCTCTTATTACTACCACAACCATCATTGTTCCACCATGTTATTGTAGAAATAATAGATCAATGCTATGTGCAATGATGCTAAGAAGAAGCACAGGAAATAGATCTTGCTACTAAGAATTCTCACAAGCATACACAGGAAAATAAGAGAGAAGAAAAGAGATTGAATCACATGAATGAAGAGATGAATATTGGTGTGTATCCTTCCATTGAATAATTATGAATAATAGAGTACATAAATAGTACATCCCTCATGGGGAAGTCGAATTGTATGGAAACAACTCATAAAGCTCAAAAAGGCTGACTTACCAAAATATAGCAAACCCCCATAGGTGGATAAAGCACTTGCTAAATCTATCCAGGACCTCACGAGTTGGCAAAAGCATGAGTGAGTTGTCAAGGAGATGGAAGTAACATGCTAATCCTAGAAAATGGAGAAAAACTAATGGAGGATGGGTTGGAAACAAAAGCACCCAGTTTCCTAGTTGACTAGCTTTTATCTTATCCATAGAAAAGCAGAAAAAGCAGAAAAAGCAGAAAAAAGCAGAATCTGCTATAAGGTCCTGCATACTAATTCTAGATGAACCCAGAATCAGAAATAACTCATTCCTAGGATATAGATGGCATGCATTGACTTTAAGGTGCCACCTAATTAAGCTAGTGGGTGAATAATTAATCAAATAATGATTAATTATTTTATCCTAAGTTGTGAGTGGGTTTAATATATTCCAACAGTTATTCCTATCGGCTAAAGGGGCACACCCCTCAGTTCAGTTCCTTGAACCACCACCGTCGAAGCTATTAGAATTTGGTCAAGATTTTTGTTCCCCGTAGTTTCACCAGCAATAGATAGTTCGAGCATTTGTTCCTCATAGTTTCACCAGCAATAGATAGTTCGGGCATGGATCATTGGTCTCTGTGATTCGGTGGTACTTCAAATCCACGTGGGTATGTAGACAAGTATTAAATTATTTGGACACCATAGGGAGTTCAAGTTATAAACAATGGATGCATAAATTTGTGCATAACTTAGAGCCACTGGAGCATGTCCAGGACTGATAGCAAGAGGTATAGATTCATATTGGTAATTCTGATCAATGTATGTTTCACCATCCATGTAATAGTTTGGGATGGGAAGTGTGAGTGAGCCCATCCTAGTCTATTATATACGTGAAAACAACTGCTTTAATGAGATGGAAAGATCAAGCATATCAGTAATAAAGGTAATATAATAGTGTATCTTCCATAAGACAGGTGATTTAATACTTACATCTGAATTCTTATCCAGTAAATTCTTCCATATTCCCAGATAGGGATGAGAGATGGATTAACGAATCCAAAAATTTTATTGACTCTCATGGAAAGGCCTATGTGTTTTCTACCAAAGGTTGATAAATATCATTTGACAAGTAGCCTACCGAATGATGAAGCTGCCCTTCCTCCCTCTAAACGATGTCAACGGGCTCAGGAAACTATGTCTACATGTGTTGCAGAGGCTGCAACTGCTTTAGTGGAGCCGGTGGCAACTAGTGTGACTGGACAGGATGATGCATACAAGATTTCTGTAGATGAAAATTTTTGTACTAAATTCTTTCATACTGACAAGACGTCAGTTAAGGGAAATGAGGAATGTGTCAAAGTAGACACATTGATCCAAAAAAAAGCAACAGAAACAGAAATAGGAGGTAGTAAGAAACCTGTGGTGCCTTCAGATTCGTATCAATCCTTAATAAGGTTTTCTTCAGAACCTGCTCAATGGGTAGAGGAGAAGCAGATGGATCCATGGTTTGAATATTCAATGTCCTTTAAGCATATGGATAAATGGCAGATTGGAGATAAGGATGATAGGAGTGCACATGCTAAAATTTCTACTGAATCATTGGCTGATAAAAAATATGGAAGAACATAAGCTACAAAGCGTGACTACACCAGTGTTGCCTTCTCCAAAGAAGCAATATGTTTCAAATTTAGCTTCAAGGCAAGTTAATTGAATCAACGTACCTCCTATGAAGGCTTATGTTGCACAAAAGGGTGAGGCTGAGAAATATGAATACAATTCAAAGGGCATCAGGGTGAAAAAATCTTGTGTGATCCCACCAAAGAAAAATAGCAGAGGCCTTAAGAAAGATCATGGGAAGGCTGGCTCAAAGAAGTTTAACCAAGGGCAATTAGCTAAGTAGTTGTCTGTTCGCAAGCATGAGCAAGTTTCCCCTATAAAATATGGCACTCAACCCTCATGAGAAAAGGTGACAGGCTCATCAAAATTTAAGGTGAAGATAAACAGTACTGCAACAATGGAATTGGATGGTGTGTCACTATCTACAGAGTTGCATTTAGAAAAATTAAACAAGCTTAGACAGGTGTAAGTCTTATATTAATTCAGTTGTGTTTCAAATTACAGTTTTCTGCCTTTTGTTGGATGATACATCAAGGCATAATTTCATTAAAGTGTACAAAAATATCTATGCTAATCACATGTAACTACTAACTTTCAAAATACAACAGGGATGAAAGGGCAACTACAACCAACCATCACTAAAAATTCAAATCAATTTCTATAATGATGGCTACCTTCAGAACTCTCTTTTCTTTTGTGTCCAATTTTTTTTCCACCTCTCTGTCCCATGTCCTTCCTAAAAATGGTATAAATCCGTGCAATTTGGATGTGTTTCATACTCTCTCCTTCTCGCATTGCTTCCTTGCCCTATTCCGATCTGATGACAACTCACAATATGGTGGCCTATCATGGCATAACTTGTGCACAACATATGAGAAACATGTGGCCTCAAAGATTGATGATAAACATGTGGCCTCTGGTTGTGTGCCACATGTCCTCTTGTGCCCGGTGCTCCTCGACATGTTTGCCAACTTATAAGGTAGTGACTTGCTCGAATTTTTTTCCTAAACATGTGTCTGGGTCCACAACCAACCTCCATGAAGTATGCTTTTCAACCCAAGCGTCCTGAAGTCAAGTGTCCAACCTCCCAGGTGTATGTCACATAGTCCCATGCTCTTAGGGCTAGGTGCCCTCTTCTGAGTTCCTAGTCCTCATCCTCCAAGGTATGCCCTTGTTATCATCCCAGTGTGACAACCATGCTTGTATTCTGTATGCATGCCTTGTATGCTCAACTAACATTTCAGGGGCTTGATAAAAATATAATGGTTATGTACACTTTATTGAAGCTTTAGGAGTGCTTCATAACATTTGTATGCTTCCATGTTTCAATATTTTAAGGGTAATCTTTGTATTCAATAGGGATGTTATAGCCCTACATAAAATTCCAAAGAAGCAAGAGACCCAATATGGACCAATGGAAAATCCAATCTTGTCATTCATGTATTTCCAAGAGCTTGGGAGCAAGTACAAAATGTCCCCAAAGTGATTGAAATGTATTGGAGAGTAGGGTACATTCCAGCATTTAGGTCATTTTTAGGCATTCCAAGAGCTAGTTTCTTGTCATTCCCTGGTATATAATTTTAGCCTGTAGCATGTGAATATGATTGTGAGCTAAACAAAAACTGTGAGCCTACTGCCTACGAGTGTAAACTATACTGTATATTTTATGAATACTAGGCACTTATATGTGAGTCATACAATTATGCACTAGGTAGTAGGCTCTTTACACTCAGATTGCATAATAGGCATAAACTATTATGTACTAGGCACTTATATTCAGTGACTGTGTAGGCATAAAGTATGATTGGATATTGTAAGCATTGTATGCTTTGCATGGAATAAGTGAATGTATTTTTTGTTTTCTCATGTGTTCCCGCATCTTCTCTCTATAGTCTTGATAGGTTTGAAAGAGAAATATGATGAAGCTTTGCAAAGACACGACATGAAAGCAATAGTTTTTACAGGTAATGCAAAAATGATCCTTTGAATTCCATTTTAATATATTATCCATTAGTCTTTGACTCTTTCTCCAAAGAGAATGCAAAAGTGCAAAACATTGAATTTTGTTTTTTACTATATATTATGCTAGGCATGTATTTGTTTACTACATCCTATGCTATGCATGTATTTGTTTACTACATCCTATGCTATGCATGTATTTGTTTACTACATCCTAATTTATTGTAAACTTTTAGCTATTGACAATGGTATGTTGAACTTTCATCAAAGGTTCTGCTAGAAAATTCTGTGGGGGTTTTGATATAGGAACCTTAGGTGGGACCCTATATGAGGTCTTAAACACTAAACAGATAATCTGTCCTTCTCTATTTCATTAAATTGGTTCATTGAAATGGATAAATAGTTATTTTCGTTAATCAATAGAATTTGATAACAAAATTCCTTCCAACCATGGTCTAGTTGCAAGTGTGAACACTGGCAGCAATGATGACCTGAGTTCAAAAACGGGTGGGCTCACTACCTGTGCTAGTGCAATCTTTTATTTAAATTATTTCAGGTTCAAGTCCTGGGTGACTTTGACCAAATACATACCCTCAATAGTAGCCACTCATCAAAAGTAGCATGTTTTATCACAAAGAGCTTGCTAGGTTGGGAAAAATGGGGCACTATTATTTCCCCCACTAGGGTTTCCCATTTAAATGTGGTTCATTGTCCTCTCTTCCTGATGGGTAAGTCTCACTAGCTCATTAGCTACATCATAAAAAGTGCAAGGCAGCCAACAAAAATAAGTAGGATTATTTCTTACATTAATTTGAATTTTAAATTTTGTTGGGTGATAAGAAGTGACTGAATTGCTAGTTGCCAGGACTCCATGGCATCGGTGGCCCCAAATGTAAGTTGAAGGTGATGTCATAATGAGATAAAATTGCAATCCAACTACCAACAGTGCCCACTGCCCACCAAACACCACTATACTATGATTTTGATTATCAGCACCTTCTTTACACCCGGAGTTCGATGTCACTGCGCCCTTCGGTGTGCACCATTCCACACTCTACCATTGCTCTTTCCATTTATTAGATATCTTAGGTTGCATTTTCACATGGAGCTAATCCCCAAAGAACGTACCGTTATTTCAAGCATCCAATTTGTCATACTCTTTGTTTGTACTTGCTGACATACTCTTAAGCATATTGCAATGGTGCATTGAAATTTGAACTATACACTCCTGAAAGAAGGTCTATCTTCTCAAGGCTAGGAACTAAAATTGGTCCATTAAATAAAGAATTCCTCCAAGACATGATGGAAATTTGAATAGTGTGGCTACTTTCTCAACTGATGTAATATTATTACATGGATTTAGATAGCCATTTTGGAGAATCTGCAAACCACAAAAGAGATGCAATAATGTTTTATTAGCCTTGTGGTAAGGACACTCGGAAATACATGTATATGGACTCCCAAGGGTGAGAAAGCAGCGATAGAGTTGGTAGAGTCCCTACTTTTTGTGTGCTAGTTTTCTTTAGTTGCAAATAACATATGATCTAAAAATGATTTGACCTAATGAGTCATGCATGGCCAAAATGAGTTTGATTTAGTTAAGTGAGATGATGTATTATATGCTATATGGGACCAAGAAAAGGGTATAAAGTAATTACTACTATGTAGGTTTACACATATTCACATCCGCTTATGCTTGGCATGGCATCGTTTTCTTTTAGAGGGGTGATGAAAATCCTGGTCTTGATATACTGAGATGTAAAGTGATGTAGTCCCATAGTTGAGATTTCGACCCATCACTGGGGTCATCAATGTAACATGGTCTAGCATATGTTCTAACAAAACTAGATCTAATAACAATAACATAGGAAGCATTGGGTACAAAGAGAGGCAACAACAAATGCAAATATTCTGGCTTACCTTGAACTTGTTGAACTACCTGGAGTTGAACTACCTGGAGCACCTGATGCAATAAAGCTAATATTTGAACTAAGTGTGACCTTGAACCATCATGAGGCTATGGTATTGAATTTATTTCACTGCTCAAGTTTGTTGCACACTTTGATTTGTTGCACACACTTTGGCTCTATCTAAGGCATGGAAGTATGCTCTAACTATATTTTAGAAACATGATACTCAAATAATTATGAGGAATCATTAGAGGAAATTTCAACTCAAAATGGGCCTCCTAAAATGAACTAATAAAATAATAGTTAAAATAATAAAATAATATTTATTAATTTTGGAGGAAGAAAAGAAAAAAACTACTTTTTTGTTTGTATTTTTGACATATCTCCTCGTGTTTTTACTCAAATTTCGATCGGGAGAGCTCGTTGGATGCGGAATTAAATTCCGCATCCAATGAGTACCCACTCGGCATACTTTTGATGGACCCCGCTACCCCAAAAACAAGAAATACCTGAAAAAAATGGAATGATGACATCATCATTCCGTTTTTTCAGGTATTTCTTGTTTTTGGGGTAGCGGGGTCCGTCAAAAGTATGCTGAGTGGGTACTCGTTTGGATGCAGAATTTAATTCCGCATCCAACGAGCTCTCCCAATCGAAATTTGAGTAAAAACACGGGGAGATATGTCAAAAATACAAACAAAAAAAGTAGTTTTTTTATGATACCTATCCCCAAATTTATATTAAAAAAGTGTTTAAGACCTATATGGTATTTCAAATTTAAAGCAATTTCATTGGCTAACACATGATGACATGGAATTTGAATAAAAGTTAAAAGGCCCATTTTGAGTTGAAATTTCCTCTAATGGAAGTTTCTAATATTTTGAATTAGTATTTTTCATTTTTTTATTCACTTCAACTACATACAATCTATGTTTGCATATGAGCTATGCTATAATTTTTCTAGCATTACAAGGTTGGTATAAAAAATATATGTAGTGGATATAAAAATGAAAACCTACTCACCTTCTCAAATCTTGTGTGATGTCCTTTTCCCTATCTGTTGACTTAACATGCTTCCTAAAAACATATTTTATGTTGCTTCATAATTAGTCTCTTCCTAGGTTCTCTTTGAATCCATGAAGTGCTAAGTATTTATTTTCTCAGTTCCACTAGCAAAGGACCTTGGTGGTGAAGGGACTAGCCTAAGTAAATATCACCCAATTAAGAAGAAGAGGGGAGAAGAGAACACCGGATTTTCTGATTGCATCAAGCAAAGATACTTGTGTCGCTCTTCTTTTTCTTATTACGACAAGTGTTGTGAAACAATTGAACCCGTTAGCGAGAGCTTTTCTAACATAATGGTTGAATGATTTTGTAAACCAGTGCTTGAATGAAGTATCCAGAACAAAGAGCTCCATATGACTAAATATTTATAGAGTGTACGTTAGACCTGGTTGCAACATCCAAGAACGTCAAGTATCGATCATTTATATGAAGGAAAAGTAGATATGGGAACTGCTAGCAAGGATAGGGATAGGGCATGCCAAATATAGACTCAGAAGGTACATAAGGTATTTGGTAGTGCAAACAGTATACAGAAGATACAAAATGATCAGCTTGGGACTTTCAAACAGTCCTTTGTCAAACTCTAATTGTTAATTTCCAAGTAGGAATCAACATGTTTTTCTTTCTCAATCAGTTTTTATATCAGTAGATACAATGTTTCATCGTGCTCTATGTTGTTGAAGTCTGCATGTGTTGCATTTCTTATTTTAAGCCAGATTCCTTTAGCAGGCCATTGAGTTAAGGTCCTTCAAGTCCATGGGCATGCTTTTTGGTCAAGATTCTGTTTTGAAATCTATTAAATGAGTTAATAAGTCATTCATTCATTACTGACATTGGCATTTTTTGTCTCAATGCAGGTGGCTCCCATTAACATTATTGTTGGTTCTCATGTATGGGTGGAAGATTCTGAAGTAGTCTATATTGATGGAGAAGTCCTAGAGATCAATGGCCAGAAAGCTAAACTTCAGCTCACTAATGGAAATACAGTAAGACATTGTTACTATTTATGATGATGGGTTTGTTTGCTTTATATTTTGTATTAAAGTTCTTCTATCACCAACACAATGTGATTCTAAGGATTGGATTTGTGAAGCAAATTATGAAATTCATGTTCCAATGGTATACATTGCCAATGTCCAACACTTTAAATCGAGTAAAGATGTTGTCTTTCCTAATTATTCTATAATTATCCCTCTTTAGATGAGTTACATGGCCAAAACACTAGAAAAGGTTAGCTATTGTGCAGTCCATATTGTTATAGCTCATCAAGTTGCTGCCAAAAATTCAGAATGAATTTATTATTTAATATATGGTTTGTCTCATTAAATTCTATGAGTATTCTTGAAGATATATGTATTTATTCTCACTTTGTGGGACTTATCAGCATTACCCTCAAAATCCACTTGACAATAAGGGTGAAGCCTCGCAAGTGGATAGGATTTGTCAAGATCCCATACCTCGAGTTTCTAGGAATAATTTCCTTCTAGATTTTATTATAAGTTATAACTAATTACCTATTTGATCTTTATTTCAATTGTGAAAGATATAAAATCTGTATTGTGGAAAGAAATTTATCAAATGATATTAATAATTAATGAGAGTAATAAACAGAAAAGTGGGAAGAAATACAAGAATTTGAAAATGAATGCAGTTCTTCGTTCCTTTGAGAATAGCATGTCTTTAGCAGATTGGTAATCACTTTATAGACTGTCAGGCTAGCCTTGAGCAAATTATATCTTAATTATGCAATTCACAGTACAACATATTTTCTTCCTTGTTACATTTCATGATTTGAGTTGATTGCTTCCTAAAAAGATTTGAATTTTGGCTTGAGGATTATTTCCCTTATCCTATGGAGACAACAACCGTACATTGACTCCATATCAATAGAATTTTGGTGAAAAGTATATAAGTTGTGTGACAACTCTACAATACAACATGTCTATATTAATGATGCATACAAACTATTTGGCAAAGATTCCTAGAATAAATTGTTACAGAGATTTGATAGTGGCGAAGTTGTCGGGAAGTGGGTTGTATTATGGTTTGTTATTAGTGGGCTACATGCACAGTATATTCACTTTCATCAAGTATGTTTGCTTAAGCCTCTAGTCATCTTTATCAGCCTCGGAATTGGTCCTATTTAAGGTGACGTGCAGATGTTAACCCAACATTGGCAAAATACAAAATATGGATGAAATTCCCATTGAAATTAACAGAAAATTCTGTCTCATTTTGGTGTTGTCTTTGATTTTGTATGAGCTTCACTAACATGTAGAAAATGGAGATTGTTCACATAATAAGCTGCATATTTTTTCAGTTGATTATGCTAATGGCTCTGTTTAAACTTTAAAGACAACCGAGTACTAGCAGGATTGAGGTGTTTATCACACAAACAATTTTTATTTCTTGTGCCCTTCTTCCCCTCATTGGATGCAAGTGAATGCACCTTTGAGGTATTTTGGAGTCCCATTTGTGAGAATTTATCTTTCTCTTGAAGGATGGATGCAACAAAACATCCAAATTATGCATTTTGTAGAAGGTTCCAAGAGCCAATTTAGTAGAATGGAAAGTAGAAACAAAGATATTATAATCAAGACCCAATTTGGATAGAATAGAGAGTATCATTTGCTAGCTATCCTTCTATATCTTGCACACATTGAGTTACAATACAACTGATTTGAACTTGGTGAAAAACTCTTGAAAAAATTCAAAATCACTTGGTCTCAAGATCATGAGTTCCACCTCCAATTGATGGCTCCTCATTTCATCTTGTGTTCCGAAGAAATGCACAACATACTCTAAACTTCATTTGGAGTATTCTTGGCTTTAATGTGGTATAGTATATTTGGAGAAATAGTATAGCAAAGCAGCCTGAATGCTTCATCGATTCTATTTAATTATTAAACAATTTCAATTGCTAAGGTTGCACCTTTGTATCCATTGTGAACCCGTAGAGCCTCGTCATCCTTGAGAACATCTCTACTCTTGATTTCAATTCATAATAGTTGAAGGGTTTAGAACCTGTTTGGGAGATAGGAAATCCATGGCTACAAAGAGCTCTTTGAGGGTTGCAAAATCCTTTCAACAACCTATAATAACTTGATCCTTGACAAACAATTGCTAAAACACTGACTAGTTAATTAGCATCCATATAGATCTAATACCATGTAAAAATTGAGCATATATAGATCAAGGCACAAATACTACAGAGATCAGATGTGAAAAGGGATCAATAACCAATAATTGATGTAACACGTGTATTAGCATTAATCATCACACAAAAATATTAGAACAAATAAAAAGAAGGAATGGTGTATTTCATTAATCTTCAATGAATGAAGTAGATAGTATAAATAATCACCCTAGACTTAAATTCGAATTAGGTATTTATGAACCCTAATTAGGTTTAACTGGAGTGAATATATCCTCATGATAGCATGCACACTCACTAGGGTGAGTTAACTACCCCATCGCTACACTAAATGAACCTTAAGTGGACTAGGGGACACTCTAATTGTAGTTCCAACTACATTCAAGCTCAAGTGACTGAGTATAGGAACATGCATGTGATCCAAGCACTCCAAAGACTCATCTAGCACACATGAGGCTAATTAGATTCTAGCACACATGAGGTTTAGTATTAGGTCCCTGATATTTTTAATTGGTTTAGGAGCAAGGGTTTAATAAAAGGGTTTTATTTTCTCTTATTCAGATCATGGCAAACCCAAGAGACAAGCTCACGTTAATATGGAAATCAGTGAATTTGCAATTCTGAAAACCATACAAACTGAGCAATTTTTATTAATATCCAAAATTTTTTTATTAATATACAGTACCCCGTCAGTTATCTGACGTTCAATGCCTAGCAGCTGTTATCGGATTTCATGTCAATCCGACGAAGCTGTTGTGGCTCTGACAGTATATTTTCATTGGATTTTTGACATCCTGGGGCCCTTGTCCAATGACCTTGCCATAGGAATTTCGATGGCCTTGCCATAGGAAATTCGACGGCCTTACCGTAGGAAATTCGATGGCCTTGGCATAGGAAATTTGACGGCCTTTCCGTAGGAAATTTGACGGCCTTGGATTGTCGTCGAATATCCGACGTTATGCCACTGACGACAAAAAAAATTGAGGTTGTCGAATACCCAACAGGTTATTGTCGAATTTCAGACATGGCAGTTGTCGGATTTTGGGCTCAAATTCTGTTGTGTAGTGTGTAGGTAATGTCTTTTATTATTTATATGGGGATGTAAAATTATTTCTAACAATCATATTTCTATATAAGTATTACTAAAAAAATACTTTGATAACTATTTCATTCAAACAACAATATATTGATCAATGGAACGATGCAATTAATACACAACAAAATGGAACATTTCATTTTTTTCAAAAGATAGAGAATAGTCCAAATCACAATATATAACAAGTTTACTAAACTTAACACTTTTACAAAATAGAAATTATGAGATAGCATAACATATACAAGAGAGGTATGTCAACTGTGCTTTACAATTAACATCACATTACAGTTTGGCATGGGATGCCATAACATATTTTAGACATGTCTTGTTGCTTTTAAAAAAGAGAGCAGTGCCAAATGGGATATGCAATGAACATCACATCATAGTTTGGCATGGCATGGAAAAAACTAATCTCATCAGGAAAAGGCTCCAACGTGTTGTTATAACTGATGTTGTAACAACTATAAAAATGAAACACATGTTTGATACGAATCAAAGTACAAAATGAACAATAATAATCCCGTGTAGGATTCAACAGAAAAATATGGTGTTGCAAACATTTCGGGCTAGCATAGGGAGTTAAGGTACATGAACATTGTATCCTTGACCTCTGAAATGGAACCGACCCTTTCCCTTTTCCAGAGTGTCAAGTTTTTTCTGAATTCTTTTCTTTGAGAAATAACTGCATCTGACTTGCAGATAGATGTGCATAGTTGATTGGAGAAACTGCAGAAGAAACACACAAATCAAGTTCTCTCTCTCTCTCTCTCTCTCTCTCTCTCTCTCTCTCTCTCTCTCTCTCTCTCTC
>LPNX010251312.1:55444-66001 GCA_001517045.1 Pseudotsuga menziesii
TGGTAGTGACCAAGATGCACTTGCATTGCCACAATAGATGAAGATGTCGACAAATGAATAATAGGGAAAATGAGGCCCGCAAACATTTAATTTATATTATTTTGAAAAATATATATATATATATATATATATATATGTATAAACATAAAATTAACATAGTATAATGATGTAAATCTCTTTAAGAACCTTCCAAAAAGCTAAACTCTAAAAACTAAAGAGAAAGTTATGGCCAAAATAATAGAGAATTTTTTTTGTATGTTATAGGAATGCACACGTTATTTTTTAGAAGTGCACGTTATAAATGTGCATGCAAGTTATTTTTTAGAACGTGTGCACATTTGTGTTACAATAGTGTGCACGTGTTATTTTTTAGAATGTGTGTGCATGTGCATTCTTACACACGTTGTTTGATGTGCGTGGAGGTTTGGAAATTGCCAAACCACTACAAAAAAGAACGTGCACTTGTTTTTACAATTTTAGCACTCACGTTGTCTCGTTGCATTAATGGTTTTGGGTACCATCTTTGTGCATGTGCCCCTGTATGGGTGTAATTTATTTTGTATGTTTTTGCTATTTGTATGTGGCTGTATTTTATAGGTGCAAATCTGAACAAGGTAGCGTATGTAGACCTCAATAGATTATTATTATTATTATTATTATTATTATTATTATATTCCAATGTAGTTTGATATAAAGTTGAGATAATATGATTTTGTGATATTTATTTTGATTGTATGTATTTGTATTTATGTTTTTGTATATGTGCATATGTATTTTGAATGTGTTTGTGTGTGTGTGTGTGTGTAATTTTGAGTATTTTTGTATGCATAATTTGAATTGCTTAGCATGTATATGTATTTTTATTATATTACAAGTTATGTGTATATGTATTTTGCATTTCAATGCAACTATACTTTGTTTTGTATGTTTTTTAAATTCATATGTGGATGTATTTAACATAACTAAAGTACTTTGTTTTTGTTATTTTATTTTCATTGTATTTATGTGTATTTGTGTGTATGTGTTTCATTTATATTGCAATTTATGTGTATGTATCTTGATGTATCTTGGAATTTAATGTTTGTGTCTAGTTTAATTGATATATGTTTTTGTAATTTGTATGTGAATGTAAATTTTATAGGTTCAAATACAAGAGGTACACCTTTTTAGATTATTATTCTTAGTATTATATATTCTAAATGTATTTCAATATAAAGTTGAAATAGTATGCTTTTGTTATATATTGATTTTGAGTATGCATTTATGTTTGTGCTTTTGTATATGTACATGTGCACTACATATATATTATAAATGTGTTTATTTATAAATTATAAGAATTTGGATACATAATTTGAATTACTTAGCATATGTAAATGTGTATTTTGTATTTCAATGTAAGTGTACTTTATTTTATATGTTTTCGTAATTTATAATTTCTTATTTTCTACCTTAACATAACTAAAGTACTTTGCTTCAAAACATATAAATTATAAAAACATAAAAAATAAAATAAATAAATATATATGTGTGTGTGTGTGTGTTTAATTTGATTATTTATATACATATAAAAGAAAATCCATTGCAATCTACAATAGTTTTACAAAGTTGTTGTTATGAGTTTGTTATATACTCAACGAAAGTTATTGGAAAAGAGAATTCATTGAATGTTACAAGATTTTGACAAAGTGAAAATTTGTTATGAGTTTGTTATTTCAATGCGTTTTACTTCAAAAATGACTTTAATATTGGGGGATTGCAATCCAATGATTGAGATAAAAAATAAAAATAAAAATTGTTGGTTAAGTGCCCTGTGACTTGTTGGGCGAACCTTTGGTCTGAGAAACCACGATCCAGGGGCATCTGAGCCATCAAAATCACTCGGGGATCGTACTCGGCCTGGCTGCACCAACCTTTAGCATGGTTGGATTTAAATGTCGCCTTCCAAGAGCAGCGAGTTTTGATCCTAGGCCACCAAGCAAACGAAACCCCTCTCGACCGTTTGCTCTACCGAAATTTGACAATGATTGAGATACTTTTAAATCATAGCTAGAAAGCATTTATTAATACTGATTATGTATTGACATAAAACTGGCATATTATATGTGTTTCATTTCAATGTGTAAATATATAAGTGTATATGTATAGATGTTTAATTTTATATGTTATGTAATTTGTATATAAAAACACACACACATATAACAAAAACAAAATTAATATAACAAAAATATAATAATTCAATTTTATGTCAAAATATATGAATATATAAATTACAAAACAAACGAAATGAATAAGTGTATTTTTGTAGACATAAAATTGAAATATCAATGTGTATGTATGTGTGTTCTATTTCAATATATAAATATATGTGTATATATGTTTTGTAATTTGTATATTAAAAAAAATACATTACAATCTACAAGAGTTTTACAAAGTTGTTGTGAGTTTGTTATACTCAACTAAAGTTAATGGAAAAGAGAATTCATTACATGCTACAAAATTTTTACAAATTTGGAAAATTTGTTATGAATTTGTTATCCCAATGTTTTTAACTTCAAAAGTGACTTCAACATTGATAGCAATCCAATGATTGAGATAGTTTTAAATCAGGAAAGTTAGTTGGAAAGCATTTATAAATACTGATTATGTATTGACATATCACTTTGTGTATGTATATGTGAGTTTTATTTCAGTGCTTAAATATATAAGTGTATATGTATGTGTTTAAGTTTATATATATATATATATATATAACCAAAAAGAACGTGCAACTTCTCCGCCACTACTCCCAACCCCCCTCTCCCATTTTCTCTGTTAACCCCCCTTCCTCTACCACTAACCACCCTCCCCCACCTCTCTCTCTCCATCTCCCTAACCCCCAATATCTCAAAGACAATGTCTAATCATGATGGGGAGGTTGTGGCAGTGACCAAGATGCACTCACATTGCCACAATGGATGAAGATGTCGACGAATGAACAACAGGGAAAATGAGGCCCGCAAACATTTAATTTATATTACTTTGAAAATATATATATAGGTATAAACATAAAATTAACATAGTATAATGATGTAAATCTCTTTAAGAACCTTCCAACAGGCTAAAATATAAAAACTAAAGAGAAAGTTATGGCCAAAATAATGGAGATTTTTTTTTGGTATGTTATAGGAATGCACACGTTATTTTTTAGAAGTGCACGTTATAAATGTGCATGCAAGTTATTTTTTAGAACGTGTGCACATTTGTGTTACAATAGTGTGCACATGTTATTTTTTAGAATGTGTGTGCATGTGCGTTCTTATACACATTGTTCAACATGCGTGGAGGTTTGGAAATTGTTGAACCACTACAAAAAAGAACATGCACTTGTTTTTACAATTTTAGCGCTCACGTTGTCCCGTTGCAATGGTTTTGGGTACCATATTTGTGCATGCGCCCCTGTATGTGTGTAATTTATTTTGTATGTTTTTGTTATCTGTATATGGATGTATTTTATAGGTTCAAATCTGAACAAGGTAGCGTATGTAGACCTCAATAGATTATTATTATTGTATATTCCAATGTAGTTTGATATAAATTTGAGATAATATGATTTTGTGATATTCATTTTGATTGTATGTATTTGTATTTATGTTTTTGTATATGTGCATACTTATTTTGAATGTGTTTTTTTTTGTGTGTGTAATTTTGAGTACTTTTGTATGCATAATTTGAGTTGCTTAGCATGTATATGTATTTTAATTATATTACAAGCCTTATATGTATTTTGCATTTCAATGCAGCTGCACTTTGTTTTGTATGTTTTTTAAATTCATATGTAGACGTATTTAACATAAGTAAAGTACTTTGTTTTTGTTATTTTATTTTCATTGTATTTATGTGTATTTGTGTGTATGTGTTTCATTTTATTCCAATTTATGTGTATGTATCTTGGAATTTAATGTTTTATATAGTTTAATTTATATGTTTTTGTAATTTGTATGTGGATGTAAATTTTATAGGTTCAAATCCAAGACAATGCACCTTTTTAGATTATTATTGTTATTATTATATATTCTAAATGTATTTAAATATAAAGTTGAAATAGTATGTTTTTGTTATATATTGATTTTGATTGTATGCATTTATGTTTGTGCTTTTGTATATGTACATGTGTACTACATATATATTACAAATGTGTTTATTTATAAACAAGAGCCACGTGGTGGCAATGTCCCCGACATTGCAACATGCTTTTGCCAAAAGGAAAAATGCCTTGGGAAGAGTAAGAAAGAACACTCTAAGAGCATTTTTTCTATGCAACACTTCTAAACATCTTAAAATTACTATATGCCATAACATAATAGCATAAAACTGTGAAAGCAAGGAGAAAAAATTATGTCATTGAACATTGGCAAATATGCATCAACTGTGGCGATATGACACTATTTGCAAAAAAACATTAAAGTGTAGAATTGCAGAAGCAAATAATTTGTTATCCATGATAGTAATTAACAACAACATATAAATAAATAAATAAAAAACATTGTCTCAACAACAACATATAATTAAATAGAAAAAAAATATTGTCTCTTATCATTAGAATAGAGACATTGTAAAGATTGTGCTATTAAAAACATAATTCAATTTCATTAAAAATGTTATATATTTCAAACTTTTGTGCAACATATATGAAAAACCAAGAACCATCTAACTCGATACACAAACTTGATACAAGGTTAAATATCGGACTAATTTAACTTGGCTATTAATTTATGTGTTATGGTAGCTTCACTATGGACTTTGTTTATCGGCTCTTTACTTTTGTTTCCATTTCGGTTATTTCAATAGTTGCATAGTTCCATTTCATGGATTGGAACACTGCAAAGGTTTTAATTTAATTGCTTATGGAAGCACCTGGTCTAAGTAGATACAAAGTGGTTTTAAACTTTATCTGCTACTTTATATTTTAAAGCATGGCTTCCAATTAAGTAAACCTTTCTCAATTAATAACCATAAGCATCTTATCGTAAAATTAGAACATAATATTAGCTATTGAAAAAAAAATAGAACATAATATCAGCTATTGGAAAAAAAAATTATTGTAGTCTAAACTATATGTGACAATGGCGTCCCCATCCTTCACATTAGTGATTCAACAATCAAGGCTGGTCCTTTTGCAACAACCTGTGATGTAACAATCAAGGCTGGTCCTTATGCAACAACCTGTGATGCAACAATCAAGGCTAGTCCTTTTGCAACAACCTAGAAGATGAAGATGACATTAAGAAATTTTAATTTCTAGGAAACCTCAGGAGAATTTACAATAACCATGATTTTCAGAGTTACTATGGAATTAACAATTCTTTGCATGATGCTATTTTGGGGGAAATGACCTTGGATCATGCATGGTTTCTGTCTTTCAAAAAATTAAGAGCCCTTTATTGTACATTGTCAATTATTTAACCTTTGGGTGGTACCTTTCCCAGGAAAACAATTTACTTCGTAATTGCTCAAACAAGTTTATTAAACCCTCTTCGTCCCACCTACGACCCCACCCCAGCCAAACCCCACCTCAGGTTTTGTCGAGATTCTTCACTGCTCAATTGAGATTCTTCACTGCTCATAACAAGAAAATTATAAGCTATTACCAAGGATGAGAGAGTCCTTAAGGCTGATAACTAGTTAAAAGTGTACTCCCAGCCAAAAAGAATAAAACAGTGCTATATTTTGTTTAACATACACATCCAGGCTTCAAAGGTGGTTTCCAACTGAATTGGCATGAAATGAGTTTTAACTGAGTTAAAATATATTATTTGCCTCAGAATTGCAGTAAACAAGAACCCGATTTCCCATTATTCTTCTCTATTTCATGCATCCACTTACAATTTCCTTGGACAATGCAAGGCCAAACTGGACACTTGTCAAAGCCTCCTATGGAAATCGGGCGGCTACTTCCATCGTGCCAGTAAACGAAGTGACTGACTTCTTCACTCACTGGTATTCCAGTAACATCGTGCCATTAAGCAAGCAAGCAACTGTTATTCCTCATCTTCTAAGTCTGTAGGTGAAAAGAAAGCAACCAAACAATGAAGCCAACATAACAGAAAAAGAAAATGAAGATTGTGTGCAACAAACAGGAGAGCTGGTTATAATAAGTACTCCATAGTCGTGCCACTCCCTTGTATACAGACTCAGGCATAGAATGGTCGTCCATTGCTTTTTAATGGTCCTGTGGCAGTTGATATGCACGTGACTTGAAGTGTATTGTGGGCGGCGTTGCAATCGAATCAGTAGTGTCTGGGCACAATGGTTTTGGTCATTTGTAGACTGTAGTTGTAGCTGTGTTTTGTATAAAATATTGTGATGAAAGTATAAAGGATAAATGTGCAAATGAATGAATGAAACCTCAAAGTTCAAAGGGTTTCAGAATTAAATTTTATCAAATTGACAAATCACCTCTTAATTTGTGTTTTTTCTATTTTCCAGGTATTCATTAATGTCCCATGGTATTTCAGTGCATTGTACTCCATGTTGAGTCCATTCCTGATGCAGTGTACTAAGAGCAAATTCGTCATAGCACACGAAGAAAAAGTCACAGAGACCTTGTACATGTATAAGGAATTCCTTCTCTGATGCAGTGAAAATGTGCTTAACCTCAATTGAAGACTCTGATATAAGACAGAATGAAGGATATATTCAATGTAATATTCCTAGAAGCTTATTTAACCTATGATTTTACTTGCATATTTATACCTCCAGAGAATGTACCTATACAGTATGGGGGACTTAGCAGGCCCAAAGATGTAGATTTTGGTCCTCACAAACCTGCAGCAGAGTTCTATTAGAGATGGGGAGAAAATCAATCTTGAGATCGAGGGGGTGGAGGTAATGTATGTCAATAATTGCTCAAGTTTGCAGACTTTGTGATAGTTCCTGCATTCAAATTTGGCTCTTTGGCTTCAGTTTTGTTTCCAATATACTTCCAAATTTGATCAGGTTTAGCTTTCACTCTTTTTATTTTATGGGTGTTAGATTTGAGGTTGAGTTTGTCCTCAAGATCTATGGGATTGGGATTTCTGTTAGTTTTTGTATTCCTGCAAGTTTTATAGATATGATGTTTACTAAGAATTCTCACATTTAAGCATAGGATGAATAATTGTGTAGAAATTCATCTTTCTGTTTTGGGGTTCAGGTTTGTGCTTGATTCCTTCTCAGTTTTATAAATATTAGGCTTTGCATTGCATTTTTGTTTAGAAAAAGGCTAAAAGTTGATTTTCCTTGTGCTGTTGAGTATTGTTCAGGAGGGCGCAACAATCCTCCGGGACCTCATAGTTGGTGGGTGGGATGTTGATTATTGGTCAGAGTTTATTCCAAGTGCACAGGGAAGCTATGCAACTCTAATTGACAAGAGGAGAACATTATCTTCATCTGATTTAGTGATATCAACCTATAATAATTATTAACGTTAATGATATAAATAATTTAACGTTAATTAGCTACAAATGAGCTCAACATCATCACGTTAACTTATGATTATTATTTTTCTCCACGTTAATTGTTTATCTTCATGTTAATGATATCATGGTTAATCAGGATTTAGTGATTTCATGTTATCGTGCATATAGTGAAGGAATTAAAAGAGCCCTTTCCCCTACAATGTCAATTATCTAGCCTTTGGGTGGTAACTTTCTCAGGAAAACAATTTAGTTGGTAATGGCTCAAACAAGTTTATGAAACCCTCTTCATCCCATCCCACCCGAGCCAAACCCCACCTCAGGTTTTGTGGAGATTATTCAATGCTCATAACAAAGAAAATTATAAGCTCATTACCAAGGATGAGAGAGTCATTAAAGACTGATAAACTGGTTAAAAGTGTACTTCCAACCAAAATACCTGACTTGCCAAATCATTTTCCTTGAAATCTTGAAATAATGTTGATCAAAGAGATAAGCTGTTGGAGAAATCTCCTCAGATGTTGGTTTCTACTTGAAATATTTGAGTTGATTTTGATGACATGAGATCTGCTACATCTCCTCAAGTGTTGATCTCTTTCCATAAAATTTGGGATATGGTTGCCACTTGTTTATCTAATCACCACCTCATCCTTTAACTACTAATGTTTGACCTTCGAATCTGGAGTACTCTGTTAATTTCACCATCACAAGTTGTCTCTATTCAATCTGCTGCTACATATATGTTGTTTACATTATCAAGCCAAGAAAATATGCTCAATTCCTGCATCTAAAACTCAAATAAGAATGATAGAAAATTTCTTATGAACAATGTGTATGCATAGAACCCTCATAGATAGTGAACATAACTTGCAACCGTGTAGTACTCTGGAAATAATAGAAGGAATTATGTTGCAAAAATCGATCATTCTTCCTACTTTAGCCTCATATTTACCCCTATAAAACTTTGAAAATGCTCTGTTTGAGTATAATACAAAGTACCTTATTCTCTGCTAAAGACACGAACTTGATTAATGTCACCATATTTCATGGAAGTGTCACCAAGAATTGACCAATTGCATGCCAAAGACCTCCAATGGAACCGACCATATATTTAGGTCCTCAATGCGTCAATATATAGCAGCAACAATGCAAATTACCTAGGGCAGATAACAACAAATCACATACATGTAAAGCATTATATCTCAGGTTTGGATGCTTTAAGCCTACATAAACCTAATCGAGCCCATACCATTTGTGCTTAACACCGATTTCAAGATACGACACCCCTGAAATTGATCATGATAAATGCCAAGAGGAAACTTGGAATGAAATGTAACGTAAAGCACTAGGAAACTTGGAATGAAATGTAACGCAAGGGGCTTTCCCAGACATGAACTAGGACCATCTTCATACCCAACGCCCACATGGAAATCTAGGAGAGAACCTACAGGTCAAGAATTGTGCACAACACTTCCCAGTTGTGGAGCCTCTCAATGGGGTCGCTGGAAATTCGACATGTCAGTGACAGTACTTCCAGGAAGCCTCACTCACTTTGGCCAGCATGGGTGCCGCTGGGGTTCAGGTCATGGGAACGAACATCTCAAATGTTTCCATACTTCACAGCTTGTTGATAGAGAGAACTCCCAATGGAGGAGGAGGAGTTGGTCGTTGGGCCACCCTCTACAAACAATCTAGTAAAAGAAAAAGAGGAATAAAAAAGAAATATAATATAAGACAATTCTAAAGAACTGTAATATATATAAGCACAATAACAAGCTTAAATAAGAAGAACTATTAGCGGGTGATAAGCTTAAATAATATGAAACATATCCAAGCACTGTAGCAAGCACATAATGACATACATACATACACATTCTTTGCATTCAGAGCTCAAAGGTGGTTTCCAAATGAATTGACATGAAAATGAGTTTTAACTGAGTTAAAATATATTATTTGCCTCAGAATTGCAGTAAACAAGAACCCGATTTCCCATTATTCTTCTCTATTTCATCTATCCACTTACAAATTTCTTTGGACGATGCAACGCCTGGACGCCTGTCAAAGCCGCATGTGGGAACCTAGAAATAACGTAAAATAAGATCCATTGGGTTGCATATAAAGGAGAAACCTATAGTAAGGTTATGAAAACTGTGGTTGAAACCCTGGACCAGACCGCAGGCAAAAAATGGCTTAGAAATGAATGCGATGAGAAAGGACATCATTTTTTGTGGAATCCTTCATTTGTCTTAAGGCTTCTCAAGGACTGCCACGTGATCTTCATGCAGGATAGGATTCATGCAGGCCAACTATATTTCAGCACATGTGCTCAAGCCCAACTGGATCGCAATAAGTTTTTCAAAGCTCAGAGATTGAATGTCAATTCATGGCCACCGCCATTCCATCCATATATTAAAAAAACAACTAACACTGTAACAACAGTCACGCCCACCGTATTTGTGTCCACACAGGGTAGGATGTCTAGCACAAAATGATCAGTTTATGATTACACAAGCTTGCCGCCGGGTCTTGGGGCACAAATTCCCACGCCTACGTCACCTATATAAACCAATAAGAAGCAAGATAAATCAAAATTTAAATAATTCCCAAAAAAAATTTGATACAAACTATAGCAAAAATTATATGTTTTTGTTAAAGTTGCAACAAATTATTCCAAATAATCGCCTTGAGTGATTCATATATGTCCCCTTGTCGGGGACATAATTATAAGAATTTACATACATAATTTGAATTGCTTAGCATATGCAAATGTGTATTTTGTATTTCAATGTAAGTGTACTTTATTTTATATGTTTTCATAATTTATAATTTCTTATTTGCTACCTTAACATAACTAAAGTACTTTGCTTTTGTGTTTTATTTATATTCTAATTTGTGTGTCTCTAATATATTTTGCATTTCAATGTATGTGTATATTTTATACTATATGTTTTTGCAATTTATATGTGGATGTATTTTATATTCAAATGCATTTTATAATCCAATGCATTTTGACATAAAATTG
The DNA here is from genome assembly GCA_001517045.1 of Pseudotsuga menziesii. Lineage (NCBI taxonomy): Eukaryota > Viridiplantae > Streptophyta > Pinopsida > Pinales > Pinaceae > Pseudotsuga > Pseudotsuga menziesii. The sequence continues at coordinate 65,900 of LPNX010251312.1, forward strand.
AAATATTATGCTTTTGATGTATTGATTTTGATTATATGCATATTTATGTTTGTGTGTCTTGAATGACCTTCTACTTGTATATGTAAATTGAATGACTTTGCA
>LPNX010251347.1:4121-16718 GCA_001517045.1 Pseudotsuga menziesii
ACAGCTATATGATGCCTCATCTAGTTTGAAAAAGGACTAGCTCTGGGAATACTCATCTAGTTTGAAAAAGGATTAGCTCTGTGTAAATGCCTCATCTAGTTTGAAAGAGGACTAGCTCTAAGTAGATGGTACATCCAGCATGAAAAAGGGCTGGCTCTATAGAACTTCCGATGACGAGATAGTATACACATGATGATGACCAGTGGAGATCCAGATCGAGTGATGATCCAGATCCAGTTATGATGACTCCAAGAGATCCAGATCGAGTGATGATCCAGATCCAGCAGTAGTGATCCAGATCGAGTGATGATCCAGATCCAGCAGTAGTGATCCAGATCGAGTGATGATCCAGATCCAGTCCAGTGATGTTGATCCAGATCGAGTGATGATCTAGATCCAGTGATGCCACTTGATGATGATCCAGATCGAGAGATGACTTGAAGACGAAGATGACTTGAAGACGAAGATGACTTGAAGATGAAGATGACTCAAAGATGAAGATGTTCCAGTTGATGCAGAGAAGAAGACCAGTGCTGAAAAATTGTGTCGAAAGAATACCTTCCTAGTTAAGAGGGAGTGTTGATGTATATGTAACTTCGGAATGTATTCTTCTATGTATCTTATGTATTGTAACCTGATGTTTATTCCGGGATGTTATGTATTTGAGTCATGTGGTCATGCCCTGATGTTCCGATCGGGAGGATTATAATGTAAGCAAGTCATATCAAGTCATTGGGTAAGTCCCCACTGTTTAGGGGCACTTGAGTTATTATACACTAATTAAGGTGTAGGCTTGAGTAGTAATTATTAGGTTGAGTGCACTTCAAGTCAACGGACTAATATAAATAGAGAGTGTGTGTCTCTCTATTTATTACTTGTGACTTAGCTCTCTTGCTCTCTCAAGTGTGGCGCACTTTTGGAGAAGGAAATTCTTGTGCTTGATAGAAGACAGAAGGCTGCTATTGTGAAGGGAGGTCATCTTACTGTTTTGGGTTCACATCTTGTGGTGATACTATCTTAGAGGAAGTTGAGGGGTTTTCTCCATTTATGGTTTCCCCTCCTAAAATCTTTGTGTCTCTTGTCTCTTGTGATGTGCTTATGTGAATGCTGTGCTTGTTATTCTCTCAGTGAAAAGATCTTGTTATAATGCTAGCTTAAATGTTGAAAAACTAACAGATCTTCCATTGAAAGCAGTAAGTAAAGTTTTTGATGGGACCAGCTCTGGGGATCCAAGAGCTTTCCAGCAGGCCAGGGACATAACGCACGTAGAGGCTCCCTCATCAACAACTGCCCTTCTAATGGTCTTACCACCATGGACGACATCTATTGATAGGGCTACATGGTAAGGCAAGCGAATTTTGACATCAGACAGATTGAATTTCGCCATGAGACTCAAAGAATCCATGCTACCTAAAGCTGCTAAGAGAGCATCCTGCTGGGCAGGACAACTCTGTAACACCTCTAAAGCTGATATTGCACACGAGGTTTGAGCTAAATCTTCAACCACTGAGTAGTTTGAAGCAGCCCTAGCATTGGGGTTCTGCAAGGTCTTCTTGAAAACGCCTTTCGGTATTTTCGACATAGTTTCGGTAGGTTTCTCTATTGTGAGAGGGTTGGAAGGTTCACCTACAGCTTTACCCTTCTCAAGAGTCTCGTTCTCATAGTTTTTGTTCCTTGTTTGCAACAAAGTCGAATATCGAACCATGTTGATATAGTTAGGGTCAGGGGTAGTTTGAGTACCCCCTGCTACATTAGAAGCTGAAGCAGAGTTCTGTCCTTGGGGAAACGGGTCCTTCAGGACAGCCGGTTGTTGAGATTTGAGCAGCTTCTGGGCTTGATCCATAAGGGGATAAAGGGGAGTAAGGTGGTCCTCTTGGCACAACTTACAAGGGAACTTGATCTTCTTCTTTTCTTTTTTGCCCCCATCAGCACTGTTCATGGGCTTTGGCTTGTTTTGGTTTCCTTCTCCCTTCTTACCTTTCTTTTTCTTCCCACCGGGCTGCTGATTACCCTTCTAAGAGGTTTGAGCAAAGACATTTGCATTCCGGGGAGAGGGGGCAGCCTTTGCTGCCTCCACCATAGACTGCTTTACAGACAAATGGTGAAGTTGCTTAGTTAAAGACTCTACGGTGGGAGAGTTGATAGAGCCAACCACACCATCAGCATGGGGTCCAGGCTTAGGCTTCTCTGCTTCCTGCGAAGGCCTCGGTGCCTCAGGGATGATCTCATACAAGATCCCAAACTGTGAATAAATCAAGTCTAACTGATGGGCCCTGAGTATGGCTTCTTCTTCATTTGTTACTCCTAATGTGGAAACATCCTTAGATATGTATGGCAACAGTGATTTAAGGAACCATTCTAACAGAAACTCTGGAGGAATGGTGGCTTTGATAAGGCTCTTTCGCCTCCTCCACTCTTGGATATGATCTGAGATGTGGGTAGCCTTGTTTTGTCTAAAAGTAGACAACAAGTCCATTCCGAAATCGTATCGAACCGGAAGCTGAAAGTGGCTAAGGAAAGCACAAGCCAAATCCTAGAAACTACTAAAGGCAGCATAAGGCAATTCAATATACCATTTTGCCTCCATACCCGTCAAGGTCCTCTGGAATAGCCTCAATCTAATTAAGTCCTCTTTCAACGAATTGGAAGAACACCATAAGTGGAAAGTGGTGGCATGTGCCCCAGGATCTTCACTAGCTTTACCTTCGAACTTAGGGATGTCCGATGGCAATTTGGTGGGAACAGGTGGCCACAAGGGGTCATGCCTCACTGGGTCATTCATCAATTTTGACAAGTATGGCAAGTTTAAAGTTGCCAGAAAAGGAAGTTTGGGCCTAACCGGGGTAGTAAATGTGCCAACTTGGGGATTTGAGGGACCTGCCCCCGAATGCCCATGGGTAAAAGTGGGGTTGCCCCCAGCCATCGGTTGTGAAGTGGGAAGGTTGCTTTGAAACGGATTCCATCCGTAAGCCACAGGATTTTGTGTGGGAGGTGCAGTGTAAGTGGTTCTGGCCATCCCCATAGAAGCAGGGGTCTGAAAGACTGGAGCAGGTATCCCTCCGCTAAACAACAAAAAGGGAGAGCTCGTGTATGGGACCGAGATAGGGGTTTGGAAGCTCTGCCCGTAACAGGTGTTGCTCCCAAAATGCACTCCTACATATGAAGGAGATGGACCTATGTATGGACTGGATGGGGGAATGTGCCCCCCATTCCAAGGAAATCCTTGGACATAAGCCGAGGATCCTACTGGACCACTCTGGGTAGTGTAAGGGAAGGAAGAAGGAATGGTAGGTATACTGGGGATACCAGCAACCGTGCTACCAGAAGTACCTCCTATGTTGGAGTGAACCGGTGGTTGAACCACCCGGTTCACTGGAGTCAAAGGTGTAGAAGGAAAACTATATCTAGGGGCACTTACCGGGGGAGGTAGTACCCCTTCAACCGGAAGGGTTGAGGTAAACACAAAAGAAATTTCTTCCGCAGAAGACATGACTCTACCCATAGGGACACCTAGCGCTGGTGAATCAAAAGGTCTAACCTGCATGCTCACATGATCGTTTAAATCAGTCAAGGGGGAGTTAAAATTTCTTGCAAACTCGTCAGTCTGCAATTATTCTATCTCAATTGTGTCAAGATTGAAATGGTTAGCAATGAGTTCTGGTTCAGCAAGAGTCTCACTTATTCCTACAGGTTCGAATGAACCGTCTCTGTCTAATCTCCACCTTTGAGGTAAAGGTGGAGGCTCCAATGCAGTGATAGGAGGAAGGTTTCTCAACCTTCTTGACCTTCTAATGGGTTGGTCCTCCAGAATTACAAATTTGACAAATCACACCCTAAGGCCAACTAAACACAAGCAAAACCACAGAGCATACACTAAAAAGTTCCTAGAGTCTCAAGCAATCAAACCAGGGTAAAAGATATACTTTTATGAAGAAAGCTGATGAACGATTACTTGGCGTCCTTGAAGTGGTTCTAAGGCACAAGCGGAGGAATCACCCACCACCCTCCTACACTTTCAACAAGGGTTACCTTCCAAGCCCATTAATGGTGAACCAGAAATAGCCTTCCGGTTTACCTAGGTATGAATCCTAAAAGACAAGAGACTAAAGGCTACCTTGGCAATACCAACAATCTGGGGGGACAGTCATCAGCCGAACTCGTACGCATGGGCAGGGTAGCTGAGCCCAAAACTATGTCTAGGAAAGAATCCCCAGATGCGTAAAATTCCTTGCTTACGTTTTGACAAGGATTCAGAGGGTTATCTCCTCTATCCAAGCCTCCACGCGGCCTAGTTCTTAACTCCCGTTTGAGAGGAGCTTCCCAGATACAGTGATAGAGTCAAGGATTTCCCTAAAGAAAGGTCCACTACGTCTGATTTTATAACTTGTGGGAAGTTTACACTTCCTAGCCCACAAGTCTAGCCTAAGCTAGTAGGTGAAAGGCCCCTAGAAAACAAAAATTACTAATAAATTTTAATTTATGCGTTTATTTTAAGGGGCTGTTCTTTACTCAAGAGGAAATGGAGTGGTGTACTGTATGATGTTTTGACTCAAATAAGAAATAAATGAAAGTAAAGGTGTATTCAAAGCAAAATTACCATTATAAAAACAAACTTCTTTTTAATTTTTGCAAATATGTATTGATGGATTGAAAGCCACGATGAAAGAAACTAAGCCTATGCTTTTGTAGTTTTTGATATAATATTTTTAAATTGAAATAAACACTACTTATGCAAAAATCACAATGCAAAATCTTTAACTATGTTTTCTTTTCACTTTTTAAAAATAATCAAAACTCTACTATGCATCTACAATGCACTATGCTTGAGCAGACTTGACGCTTATAAACTATATAAAAGTAACAAACTGAAGCAAACATGCTGATAGAACCAACAGACAACCAATAAAGGAAGGCTAGGAACCCTAGCTTGGGTGCTAATGATGACAAAGAATCACTGCAGACTTACAAAGGCAAGTGACAACCAGCCACTGTCAGAAGACAGACTGGAAAAACAGAGTCTAAGACCCTAATCACTGATCTGGACTAAGACACTTTAATCCACAACCCAAACAGGCCAAAACACTTTAGTATGCAAGCAGTAAACAAACCAAGAAAAAAGACTCAAGAGCTTCCGAAAAAGAAAAGAAATGTGATCACCAACAGTATTCAGACCCACTACACAACATTCTTAAAGAAAGACCACTCAGAAACAGGGACCAAACAAAGAAAAGAACAAGCAAAACTTATCTTAAAAATCCCCACTTCTAGGAGTATTCGCGATTGTCACTAAGAGAAACTCGCGACTGTCTAGTGTTACAACCCGCGAATGCAGACCAGTATTCGCGACTGTCTATAAAGACAACCCGCGAATGGGTATAAAATTTTTCTCAAAAAATCAAGAAAAAACCCTAGACTTTCAAATGTTGAAGCAAATAAGAACCAGGATAAAAATCACAAATAGACTCACAAGCAAAACTGGTCAGGAGGACAGAAAACAACCTACAGTAGTCCGTGCTCCCCAGCGGAGTCGCCAGTTCTGTTGTATAGGATTATACACCTAATAACCTAAGGTCTGGGGTTACCAACATACTCAATTACTTGCAGACAATTGACTTCTAAAGTGCAGAATAAGAAATAGGAAGATTAAAAGGACTTACTTGTTAAACGAAGGTCGATCCTTGCTAATCTTCTTCCTCGCTGTTCCACTTCCAAATTCTTCAAGATTGCTCCTCTTTCACCTATCAAGAAACACTTTTCCAGATACAAGATGATTCATGTACATATAAGCAGGTTAGATAAATCACATATAAGATGCATAAGCATAAACATTTATCAAACCAATACACATGAAACACATATGGAAGAAGTAATCTCTTTATTATCAATAATGGAAAGAGTTCAGATACAACCCAACGCCTGAGACAAGGACTCCTCTGCAACCAAAGGATTCTGAGTTCCACTGCTCCAAAGACTTTTGTATAAACTCCACCAGCATAACTTTGCTCTCCAAGTATATCTAATCAACACCCTCCCCAAGGCCTGTGTTTATATGTGTGAAATAAGGCAGTTCTTGAAGGTTGGGGAAGTTGTAGCAGTTAAGGAAATTAAGTTAAATGGATTAACTAATCTCCCATTAGCGCGTGTTTTTATGTTTTAATGTGAAAATACACATTCGCGGGTCTGTAGTAGAGCAACCCGCGAATGATTCACGACTATGTATAAGCGCAACCCGCGAATACATGGATTCATGACTTGCTACAAAGGAGACTCACGAGTGATGCGCGAGTTGTATATAAAGAGAGTCGCGAATACATCTCAACATGGCAAAAACGGCAAAGTGACTAGCTGGATGAAGAAAGCATGTATTTCAAGACAAGCCAAGCTATAGTGTTTTGGGCAAACCTCTATCCATAAGTGTCCTTTTGTGTGCCAACATGAGGGATGTCGGCACTCGGACGGAGAGGTGCCATTCGGGTGTATAACAAATGGTTATAAACATTTGTCTATGTTTTGCGATTCAATCGTGTGGAGCATAAATGATGGTCTTCTCAACTGCTACCGAATTATCTTGACCTTGCTGCATATGCACTGGAATTAACTGGAAACTTTTCTTTTCTTTTAACACATTGTGTGTTAGTTATGGTTAAATGCATATTGATTAATATTTAAATAAGTTTAAGTTAAATGATGATTAAAGGAACCCATAACAATTTTTTTTGTTTTTTCATATTAGTTTTTGTTCTTTTTATTTATTAAATAGTATTTGTTTTGTGTTTATATTAACTCCAACAATATGTTATAAAAAATAGATATAAAATTATTAATTTTATCCTTTGTTTAATAGTGAGCTATCTTTACAAAACTAAGTGTAAAAACTAAGTGGTTGGTTGTGTCTATCGGCATTCACCGACCACTTTACTTGTGGATGTGCTAGTATACATATTAGAAAAAATAATATACAAATTATATTACTAAAAAAACTTTACACACTTGTATAATGAATTAAAAGATTAATGAAGCCATAAATTGATTGTACATTACTCTTTAGATATATGAGCCATGCAGATTTAAAGTTCCAAGGCAGAAACATTTGGATAAAAACTGGAGAAATTGAAGCAAACTCTCAAAGAATTTTCATAACATCATGGATTCAGAAAGTCTTCTTACAACATTATGTATGTCCAAAGACACAATGGGGTATGGTGATTCTAGTGATATATGTTGATGGCATTTTTATAGGCAAAATTAAAGTTATGCTTAGCTTTTGACACAATAGATGTAGGACATCTCCGTTATTCATTAGAAAGTTTGAAATATAGATAATTATATTGTTTTATTCACACACAAAATATGTTAAAGGTTAGCTACACAAGTTTAAGATGAAAAATTGTAAAATTTAATTTATATCTAAAAAATTTGATAAAACTTTTAGTCAAAACTAATTCAAAGGAAAGTGACAAATCAATCTACAAGAAATGAGTGGATAGCTTGATCGATTATTCCCACAAAACCTTAGTGGAGTTTTGCATTTAGCATTTAGAGGAGGGAGGGGGGATGTTTTAAATTTTGTAAATGTAATGTTGTTGGGGGGTTTAGGGGGTTAGGGGGGGTTTTGAAATAATTTTTTTAATGTAATGTAATTGTTGGTTGGGGGGGGGGGGTTTCAGGGGGTTAGGGGCTTAAGTTCTTTATGTTTATTATATCCATTTGTTCATCTGCAGAAAATATAGATTTTGATGGGGTGTTAGAATCCATGGATGAGTTTGAATAATTTCACATGAAACATTTTAGATGGTTTTTATTAGTATGATGTTTGTAATTGAAACTCTAAAGGAGTTTTTGATTATTTATATGAATAATTTGTTCTTGTAGGGTATATGATTCCATTATGGATCACAACATAATTTATTTGATTTTAAATGGTTAGAGTGGTGAAATTATTTATGAAATATTTGTTTTTGTTTAATATGCAAGTTTCAAAAAAGTTGTAATTTATCTCTTGAAGAAAAAAATATTTATCTAATTTAGGGGTTGATTTCAAAGTTTTTGTAAACAAGATTATGGCATGTTTAGGCCATGGCACTATTTTTTACCCCGAAAAAAAAAAGTGTATACAGGTATCAAAACTTTTCTATTTTGGGGGTGTTTTTATACAAAAATCATCATTTTTATGGCTAGAGTTCTCGTTCTTAGTATAAATTTATCGTTTCATAGTATAAGTGGTTAACAATAATTTGCAGCAGATTCTCTCGATGATGCCATTAACCTTTGCAGTAATTCTTAGCCAAAACCATTGCTATCAGGTATGGAGTGAATATCTTGAAAACTCTAAGACGCCCATAGAATATCCGAATCTCCAAAAGAAAGAAAATTCTTAAAAAAATCCGAAGCAGTTAGATTATTTCGACATTCGCTAGGGTTTCACACAAACTAATTCAACAAACCATAGTGTCTACTAGTCGTGACTGTGCTATATCTATATTTATATTATTTGAAGATCTGAAGGGTTTTCTCAGGCATCGATAATGTCTTGATGATGAGCCAAGAATCGCTCGAAATGTAGACAATAAGCAATCATTTATCGCATATTCTCTAGATGATGCCATTAACCTTTGCTGCGGATTCTCAGCCAACACCATTGCTAGTTGTTACGGAGCGGATATCCTGAGAAGTCTAAGATGCCTATAGAAGATCCAGATCTATAAAAGAAGGAAAATTCTTAAAAAATGCTAAAACAGTGAGATCATTCTAACATTTGGTAGGGTTTCACGCAAACTAATTCAAAAAACCCTAGTGTCGGCTAGTTGTGACTATGATATATCTATATTTATATCATTTGGATATCTGAAGGGTTTTATCGGGCATCGATATTGTCTTGATGATGAGCAAAGAATGGCTCGAAATGTAGACACTAAACAATCATTTACCATAGATTCTCTAGATGATGCCATTAACCTTTGTTGTGGATTTTCAACCAAAACCATTGCTAGCTAGTATGGAACGGATATTCAAAGAATTATAAGATGCCTAGAGAAGATCCAGGTCTTCAAAAGCAAGAAAATTCTTAAAAAATGTAGAAATAGTGAGATTATTCCGACATTCGCTAGGGTTTCACACAAACTAATTCAACAAACCCTAGTGTTGACTAGTCGTGACTATGATATATCTATACATTAGAGGAAATTTCAAGTCAAAATGGGCCTTTTAACTTTTATTCAAATTCCATGTCATCATGTGTTAGCCAATGAAATTGCTTTAAATTTGAAATACCGTATAGGTCTTAAACACTTTTTTAATATAAATTTAGGGATAGGTATCATAAAAATAACTACTTTTTTTGTTTGTATTTTTGACATATCTCCCTGTGTTTTTACTCAAATTTCGATCGGGAGAGCTCGTTGGATGCAGAATTAAATTCCACATCCAACGAGTACCCACTCGACATACTTTTGACAAACCCCACTACCCCAAAAAGAAGAAATACCTTTAAAAATGGAATGATGACCGTCAAAAGTATGCTGAGTGGGTACTCGTTGGTTGCGGAATTAAATTCCACATCCAACGAGCTCTCCCGATAAAAATTTGAGTAAAAACACAGGGAGATATGTCAAAAATACAAACAAAAAGTAGTTTTTTTCTTTTCTTTCTCCAAAATTAATAAATATTATTTTATTATTTTAACTATTATTTTATTAGTTCATTTTAGGAGGCCCATTTTGAGTTGAAATTTCCTCTAATGTTTATATGATTTGGAGATCTAAAGGGTTTTTTGAGGCATTGATAATGTTTTGATGATGATCCAAGAAGGGCTCGTAACGTAGACACAAAACAATCATTTATTGTGGACTCTCTAGATGATGCCATTAACCTTTATTATGGATCCTCGGACAAAACCATTTCTAGCCAGTACAGAGATGATATCCTAAGAAGTCTAAGACACCTAGAGAAGATCTGAATCTCCAAAAGAAAGAAAATTTTTAAAAAATTTTGAAATAGTGATATTATTTTGACATTCGCTAGGGTTTCGCACGTTCTTAGATGTAAGGATTAATAAAAATTAAACTAATTCAACAAGCCCTAGTGTCAACTAGTCGTGACTATGCTATATCTATATTTATATGATTTAGAGATATAAAGGGATTTTTCAGGCATAGATAATGTCCTGATGATGAGCCAAGAATGGCTCGAAATATAGACACTAAACAATCATTTACCGCAGATTCTCCAGATGGTGCCATTAACCTTTTCTATTGATTCTCAGCTAAAACCATTGCTATCTAGTACGGAGTGGATATCCTAAGAAGTCTGAGACACCTAGAGAAGATCTGGATCTCCAAAAGCAATAAAATTCTAAAAAATTACTAAAACAGTTAGATAATTCAAACATTCTCTAGGGTTTCACATGTCGTTATAAGTAAGGATTAATAAACATTAACACTAATTCAACAAACCCTATTGTCATCTAGTCATGACTATGCTATATCTATATTTATATGATTTGGAGATATGAAGAGTTTTCTCATGCATCGATAATTTCCTGATGGTGAGCCAAGAATGGTTGGAAACAGAGACACTAAATAATCATTTACCAAATTTTCTCTAGATGATGACATTAACCTTTGATGTGGATTCTCAACCAAAACCATTGATAGCCGGTACATCGTGGATATCCTAAGAAGTCTAAGACACCTAGAGAAGATTTGGATCTTCAAAAGCATGAAAATTCTTAAAAACTACTGAAACCGTTACATTACTCCGACATTCTCTAGCGTTTCACACATCCTTAGATGTAAGGATTAATAAACATTAAAACTAATTCAACCATCCCTAGTGTTGGCTAGTCGTGAATGTGCTATATCTATATTTATATGATTTGGAGATATGGAGGGTTTTCTTAGGAATTGATAATTTCCTAATGATGAGCCAAGAATGGCTCAAAACGTAGACACTAAACAATCATTTACTACAGATTCCCTAGATGATGCCATTAACCTTTGCTAGGAATTCTCATCCAAAACCATTGCTAGTCAGTACAGAATGTATATCTTAAGAAGCCTAAGATGCCTAGAGATGATCTGGATCTCCAAAAGCAAGAAACTTCTTAAAGAATTCTGAAATGGTTAGATTATTTCGACATTCGCTAGGGTTTCACATGTACCTAGAAGTAAGGATCAATAAACATCAAAACTAATTCAACAAACCCTAGGTTCAGCTAGTCGTGATCGTGCTATATCTATTATTATATGGTTTTGGAGATCTAAAGGGTTTTCTCATGCATCGATAATGTCCCGATGATGAGCCAAGAATGGCTCGAAACATAGACACTAAACAATCATTTACACAGACTGTCTAGATGATGCCATTAACCTTTGCTGCAGATTCTGAGGCCAAACCATTGCTAGCCGGTACGGAGCAGATATCCTGAGAAGTCTAAGACATATAGAGAAGATTCAAATCTCCAAAAGCAAGAAAATTCTTTAAAAATGCTGAAACTGTCATATTATTTCAACTTTCGCTAGGGTTTCACACGTCCTTAGAAGTAAGGATTAATAAACATGAAAACTAATTCCACAAACCTGAGTGTCAAATAGTCGTGACTATGTTATATCTATATTTATATGACTCGGAGATCTGAACGGTTTTCTCAGGAATCGATAATGTCCTGATGATGAGCTAAGAATGGATCAAAATCTAGACACTAAAAAATCATTTACTACAGATTCTCGAGATGAATCCATTAAACTTTGCTATGGATTCTCAGCCAAAACTATTGCTAGCCGGTACAAAGCGGATATTCTGAGAAGTCTAAGATGCCTAGAGAATATCTGGATCTCTAAAAGTAGGAAAATTCATAAAAAATTATGAAACAGTGAGATTATTTCGACATTCGCTAGGGTTTCACAAGTCGTTAGAAGTAAGGATTAATAAATGTTAAAACTAATTCAACAAACCCTAATGTAGGCTATTCATGATTGTGCTATATCTATATTTATATGATTTTAATATCTAAAGGGTTTTTTGAGGCATTGATAATGTCCTCATGATGAGCCAAGAGTGGCTCAAAATGTAGACACTAAACAATCATTTACCGTAGATTCTCGAGATGATGCCATTAACCTTTGTTGCAAATTCTCAGTGAAAACCAAGTGTTATTCATGTTGGTACATTCCCCTATACAATCGCCATTACCCATATGTGGCTTCATTGGAAAGCATTATCTTTGTGCATGCACACATACCAACAATTGTGTGCATTAATTTTTCCAAAACCATAGATCGTGATATAAATTTTCCAAAACATTACAAAGATTTGACTCATTCATGAGTCCTTGTATCCATTGTTGCAACCCTGCATCAACATGCACTCGTGGTTTCCTTCCACACTAGACAAACCATTAGTAATATCTGAGATAACATCAATTCAATATTTTTCCTATTATAACTTAAACATCTTATAATCAATCAATATCACAACATCATGCATACCACATGATACATTATCTTTGTATAACTAAGAGTCATATTCATAGACAATACAAAGCAAGATAAATAAACCAACCATAATATATATATATATATATATATATATATATATATA
>LPNX010251347.1:25418-112482 GCA_001517045.1 Pseudotsuga menziesii
TGAAATTCATCTGTTAAATTGAAATGTATGAAAGAAAAATGAGCATATCAATTTGAAATTCATTTGTTCAATTTGAAGGATCATCCAACAATTTATGAAAGAAAAATGAGCATATCAATTTGAAATTCATTTGTTCAATTTGAAGGATCATCCAATTAGTTTGAAATTCATTTGTTCAATTGGAAGGATCATCCAATTAGTCTAACAATAACTGGGACTGTTCAAGAAAGAAGAAACGCAGATCTTTGAAAATAATACAAAAAGTATGAAAAAATAAGAACAGTCCTTGTGTCCATAGTTGTATTTTAGCATTTTATTTTTATTTTCCACCCTAAGGAAAGAAGAAGCTTGCCTAAACAAAAAAACTATTAATGGCAATTATTTAAAGCAAAGGAGTGGAGCTTTTACAATTTGTTTAGGATATTTTCCTAAAATCAATTAGACGGATCTTGAACATGGAAATTTTTTAAGCCATATCCAGAGGAAACGCAAAAGAATTCTAAAACTATTTTTTTTCAAATCGAGCGACTGCACTGATTACATAGTACATAGTCTCATTATTGATAGATGGAGAGTATTATGTGAGCAAATGTTGGGTGTGTGTTTTCTTTATAACATGGAATCTTTATAGTTTTCCTGTTTTTCTTTTTTTATCCTATTTACTGCAAGAGTAAAAGTGAGCATTTTTATAGTTCAATATTGGTAGAAATGCAATGCATGTTCCATATTTTGGTAATTATTTGAAATAAAAAGAGGAAGAAAACAAAGATCTTAAGATAATGAAAGGCGCATGATAATGACCTGAACGGGACAGGTATAGCCTTCACACTTGGCATAGCCATAATTATTATATTTTTTTATAGCTTTGACACTTGACATAGTCATAATTTTTTATTTTTTTATTTATTTTTAAATACATAACAAAGCCATATAAAATAGACTCCAAAAATGTCTGTAGCTGCCACCAACCTTAAAAAATGAGCCATTCATAAAAATAAGAAGAAATCTACAAAAATATTGTCTGCATAAGCCACTGTCGATTCTACCGACACCTAGAGCATTAATTATTAATTTAAAATACAACCAATTGCAAAGGGTTAATTGTAAGCACTAGTTTTACTATATTTTGAATCCATTTTTCATTGGCAATATTGAGAAACAAATATCGTTGATATTTGATATCAATGATATTGCATTCTAACACTTTTCATGAAATTAAATATAAGATCATACATTTTTCCTAACTATGCAGATGTATTTTAAAGAAAAGGAAAGTAACGAAACAGAATGGAGATTCATAACTCGTAACATCTTCAAGTGGGCCAGTAAGTTCTGAAAAACTATTGTTTTCCAGCACTATTTTACGGCAGCTACATTAAAAGTTTTTTGATGAGTGCCGGAGAACTTATGTCAATACTTCATATGATTCTGGCATTGTTCATTTCCTTACCAATACTGGAAAAGTTAATATCAATACAAAAACAAAACCTAGAGATAAAAATAGAAAAATTAGTGTGTGCACATTTCAAGCATTCACTGGATTTGTTATTAAAACAATGACCATTTTCTGACTTGGTAAAAAGAAAAATCTAACAACAATCAGAAGCGATTTACTATGTAAACATACCATCAATGTTTGAAACCATTCACTATATACCATTTAGAGCTGATTCAACAACAAGGCCAAGTAGCTCATGCCTTGACGACTTGAACTCAAATAGGAGAAGGTTTCTAAATACATTAGTTTTCAAATAAAAATAATATCACGAGCTTTTCCAAACTTCTCGTCTGCATATCTAGCACAATGAACCAACGAATAGGTACATCAAAGTTTGATAAGGCCAACATGAATGAATGGAGGAACATATTGAGTGATGCTGGCGATAGAGGACACCCTTGTGCTATCCCATGGATAATTGTAACTAACCCCATCTTTGTTCGGTGCAGATGAGTCCATTATGGAGTTGTGTTTGCAATTGTGAGTTTGTAATCACTGTTTTAATTCTGTCCAGACAAAATATCAAAAGTTGGTTGGGAGAGGCTTCTGGTTAGTTTTCTTCTATAAATCTTATATCCGTGCAGCCGAAGATGATGTAAACGTGGTCAAATTTGTATTCATTTTGTACCAATAGTCAAGACATAGGTTATAGATTTTTTTTGTTTAAGAAGGTATTCTTCCTTTAAAAACATAAAATTTAGTGATAAGGATGATAATGGCCATTTAGTCTTCCAATAAGAGGCACTAATGACCTCATCTATGTATCACTTTTATTGACTTTTTGTAATGGATGTATTTTATTGAATGGCTACTATAAAACATCGTATGCTCGAAACTGCAGTATTTGTTGTCCATTCTTGATAACTTTCTTTCTGAAGGTGGAGTCAAAACAAAAATTATTGAAGAGAACAACAAACAAATTTATGTTCTATTGTAGAAGGGTATTACAACTTACACAGGAAGGAGTATACTACAATAAGAACCAAGAATGGTAGGAGTAGCTAACCATCACTGTCACCACCCAAGCCTGGCATAGAAAGAACAATGCAAAGACAAAACTAAATGAATGAACAAAGATATAATGGAAAACAAACAAAGAGGCTAAGAAACAAAAGAAAAAAAGGTTGGTATTTACCTACATATTCGAGCACAGGCTTTACCTACCGCAAAACAAGTTTGGGGTTTGTCCAATAGCCAAGAGAGCATGCTCATAGTCGTAAAGAAAAGGAAAATGAAACCTTGTCCAATACCCAAGAGAGCACGCTCACAATGGTAGAGCAAAAGAATACCTATAATCCAGAAAATGAAACTAAATCCGAAATAAACCAACCAAAAAACAATGAAAGAGAATTGCTTAGTTGTGGAAGAGGCCAAACAATTTTGGAGATCAAGACGAACAATCCAGAAACAAACAGTAACAATTAAGGAAACAACTCTGAGCAAAGACATTAACTTAAGAGCTTGTCAAATAAATTCTACAACCAACCCAACCCACTCTCCAAAGCCCACTATGTGAGTAGATTCATTACAAACGAAAATAAGTGACAAGTCGAAAACACATTAAATCCCCTGACATAATCTCTTCGCCACATCCCCTGACATGAAATCCAAGGATTGCTTCACCACAACACCGACAAATGAGCACATAGTAAAATGTTATTTTTTAATAATAAAAATTAAATACAAAAAACTAGACCATACTTCAAACATTAGAATGACTACCAACTACATTTTTTTAACTCGGACATAAAATGGCCCACCATTGCTTTTCAATGGCCGCATGGCAGTTGATATGTGCTTGACTTGATGTGTGTCTAGGCCGCTTTGCTCGGGCAGGGACCACTAAGTATCTACATGCGTTGATTTTTCTTGATTAACAAAAGAGAAAAGCTCCAGGAGTTATTCACATGTATATCATTCATATCATCTCGCCCTTGCATATAGCAACTTATTCTCTCTATTTACACTACACTTATCTAGTGATCCCGCTGATGTCGACAAGGCCCCATTCCCTAGCAAAGACTCATCATCAAAATATTTCTTGGGAGATAACATGATCCCCCATGGTGGTGTGCACAATTACAACCTCCTCACACTTTGACACCCATGATGTCAAACCACCAAGTCCATGGAATCTGATCAATCACCATGTTCACCAAGTTGAAACCACAGATCATCACCTTGCATTCTGTCAGTCACACCCCAGATTCCTTGACACAATGTTACAATTATGATTCACATATAACCTCTCATCCCCATGAGCAACCCCAGATTCCTTGACACAATGTTATGATTATGATTCACAGATAACCTCTCATCCCCCATGAGCAATATAGCATCTGAGTTTCTCCCCGTATCATCAACCCCCAAGAAGACCATAAAGTGGCCCCACTTTCTGAGTACACCAATATCATTCAGTCATTCTCGTAGGAATGCTTTGCATGGCATATATTCATCGGGCACTCGTCTTCTCATCTGTACAAAACAACCAAACTTATCATTTCCAACCAAAGAAAAGCAATCCTTGGAGTGACCATCAAAATGTACCATTTATGATCGTAAAGAGGCCTATTCCTGTTAAAAGAGGGGCAAATTAGCTTTTCTGGATAGAAAAAAAAGACTGCTTTGGGCAATAGGCAAAATCTATATTTTTTTGAGCTGGGAACCAAATCTTTTTTCCAGGGAGAATATTTTATGTTACTCGCGTGAAAGAAAACAGTGCATAAGAAAAACCTAGAATTACTCAGCTCATGGTAGACTGATTCCTCGTAGGAAAAATATAACAATGCATAACAATTTTCACATCTGCCTAGGAAAAAGATAACAACGCATATGCAAGGACTAAACTTTAACATTTCTTCAACAACATTGCAATCCTTAGAGGAAACGCAACATTTAACACCTTTGAACAAAAGCAAACAATTTATTTTGACATGCATGATCATTTCTGAGCTGAAGGAAATTAATCTTACGTAGACAAGAACTATTTACCATTTCTGGACTGCAGAAGATAATATTTAATTTGAGGGAAAATATTTACCGTTTCTGAGCTGAGCCATTAGACAGAAGAACAGCGATTTACAGTTCTCGAGGAATGACAAACCAAAAGTGACGGGTAGCTAAGAATATAAAAATGTTTGTTTGCGGAGGCCAACTAGCTGTTTGACCTAGATTCCTAACTAATGATAATAAAATTCTTCGAAGGAACTAACTAATAATAATAAATTTTTTCTAAGGAAACTATTCCTATCCAATTACAGTAATAATAAAATTAAATCTACCGATAATGACCAAAAAATGTTCACCTCCAGAGCTAAGGATTTGATTTATTTGCACCATGTTTTAAATAATAATGACACCTTCTTATTTGGAGATCAATATAATCCTAAATTTCTTCTGAAAACTGAAATAATTCGTAGAGATCACTGGAATTACAACACAAACTTGAAGAAAATGACCTGAACCAAAGGAATTTTTTTCCAGATCAAGTTCTTTTACCCATTCTTTAAAAGAGAGAAAATTAACTTGCGTGAAAATAAAAAGAGTCCTTGATTTCTTCAGGAATACACTGACGGAAAATTACCTACACATGCTGAAAATCAAAATATTTGTGTGAAATCATTGAAATCTATACAAAAGCTTACAAGACCGAAATTATCATAGAAATAGATATTTTCTTAAGATGAGACTTTAAAAAATGCTGTCTTTTTATGGAAAATTCCACTATCGCAGAAAAAAATTCAAATTTGGGAATAAATTCCACTGTCTTGTGCAGATTCAACATGAGAAATCCAGGAATTTGAACAAACTTTATGATTTTGCACGGGAATAAATGAACTTGCAGAGCTACCATCATTCGAAATCTAAACGCATTAAATGAACCTGCAGAGCTACCATCATGCGAATTTCCTAACCATGTATTAAGGTGTTTCATTGAATACTAATCCGTGCATCAGCTTCGGAAAGGTGCATGCAATACAATAGATAGGTATGTATGATCAAGGAAAAAACTAAGTTATTGCTGTTGATGTTAGCCCACCACCGGGTCTTGAGGCACAAAGTCCCATGCCTACGTCACCTATATAAACCAATAAAAAGAAAGATAAATCAATATTTAAATAATTCTAAAAAAAAATTTAATACAAACTATAGCAAAAATCATATGATTTTGTTAAAGTTGCAACAAATTACTTCAAATAATCGCCTTGAGCGATTCATATATATCCCCTCGGGCGGGGACATAATAAATGTATATGGGTCCTATGCAAAGGGCTTTGGAAAATAGTGATCTCTAATTCTCTTTTCGTTTCTATGATTAATATTGTATTGTGTTATTATATATGTATATGTATATATGTGTGAAGATGGGTTTAATGCAAAGTACTATGCAATATTTTGATTTATATTTTTTTCATTTAAAAAAACTTTATATTATAAAAAATTCTTGTCATACATAATACAAAGTTTTTATTATTAAATAATTATTTTAAATTATTTTATCTAGTTTAAAATTCTAAAGTTTAAAACTATTAATATCATATCTGAAAACCATCATAACAGTGTTTCTTAATTTAGAAAACTACAAAACATAGATTACATGCACATCATAATCTTATTCATATATAACTCAGCCTCCATGAGTGAGAAATATATTTATTTCTCCAAACCTCAAAAGGAATGTAACCATCCATTTCTCGAGTCTCTTTTTCTAATAATCTGTTTTTTTCACAATTGTATTCTCTATAAATATGCTGAAAAGATATATAATTGAATTCTATCATCAAAGATCTTACTTTTTCCATCCAAGGAGTCAATAACAAAGATTAAAGATTTTCCACCCCCTTTTCCCAATTGATCAATACTTGAAAGGTGCTTGAAAGTCACCTAGATTATGAATAGCATTAATCCTCCAATGTTTTTCCATGAAGAGAATACCCCAAAATGCCAAAAGCTTTGCCTTGGCATTAGTACCTCTTCCCATTCCCATCCAACAAAATCCTCGATGCTCTGGTCCATGTAAAAGAACTACTGCACAGTCTATTTCCATTGATGGATAAGAAAGAATTCTAGGAGCATTTTATGACTTTTCTTTGTACCATCAAAAAAAGGATCCCATAATCTTTGTACTAACAAAAAAAACATCAATAACCATGTATTGAAAAATATCTCTATTATGAGCCTTACAAACTTCCCATATTATATAAAAAAGAAAGGGAACTAAACCTTTTCTCTGTGTTGAATAATTTTTTAAGATTATATTCCAAAGAGAAACAATCCCAATTTACACTGAAATAATATTTTGTTTTCGGTTCAGACCAAACCTCTTTGAAGAAAAGACAAGTTCCAAAAATGTGATGACCATATTCCTCATTGACTTTGCAAAATATGCATCTACCTGTACCCATAAAACCTCTATTCTACAAAACATCTCACTATGTGTTAGGAATTTCTATACACATCCTTATGAAGATTTTAATTTTTAAGGGACTATGTGTTAGGATTTATAATCCTCCCTTGTCCAGATATAGTCTATTTGGAAGAGTTTGGTGCCACTGGTACCATTGGTGCCACTAGTGTGCAATTAGTGCCACTAGTGTGCCATTTGGTGCCACCAGTGTGTCATATTGAATAAATCACTCAATTGTAGGTGTGTGTAATTGCATAGATAAGTGTTTAGACGTTTTTCATTTTTTATTATTATTATTTTTTAGCGATTGGAGTGTATTAATTCGAGTGTAACAAGTGTATAATGTATCAATTAGAGTGTAACAAGTGTGTAATGGAGATTTATTTGGTAGTTGTGATATCTTGTTATAGTTAAATGTATCTTAATTGTAATTAAGTTTTAAATATTTTTTTGTTCAAAATTTACTATTTAATTATTTATAAATATATAATTCACTAAAGTATTATACTTTTTATTTGTTTTTTTTTTCTAATTATTAATTAAATAATTAATTTTCTGTTTTATATGTATTTTTTAAGTTGAACAATTATGTTATGTTTTGAATGGATTTGTTTTTTATTATTAATTAAATAGTTAATATATGTTTTATATGTACTTTTTTAGTTTAATGTTTATGTTATATTTTAAATGGATATTTATTAACATATGATAATTATTTTAATGTTTAGTATTTGTTTAATAAATATCTATCTCTACAAAATTAAGTGACTAACTACACTAATCCTTATTCACTAGCCATTTAATTTATAACTATACTAATAATATAATGAAAAATAAATTATGCAACATTTATATCTTTGTATCTTTGCTAGTATATTTCTAATGTCTATGATGTATCTCTGTAATTTCTATGAGGCTATAATGCAAGCCAATCTTATTAATGTGAGGTGACAAAGATTATCACCATAGAAACATTGGAATTATTGCAAAATATACCAACCAAATAATGTATTATTTTAAGTCGTATGTTTTATTTTAAATATATATGTATGTGGGCTCGTATGCAAAGGGCTATGGAAAATAGTGATCTCTAACTCTCCCTTTGTTTGCGTGATTAATATTGTACTGTGCGTTATTATATATATATATATATATATATATATATATATATATATCTGTGTGTGTGTGTGTGTGTGTGTGTGTGTGTGTGTGTGTGGATGGGGTTGGATGCAAAGTACTTCATATCATAACTTTATTCATATATAACTCAACCTCCATGAGTGAGAAATAAGTTTATTTGTAAAAACGTCAAAATGAATGTAACTATCCATTTCTCGGGTCCATTTTTCTAATAATATGTATGTTGCACAATTGTATTCTTTGTAAATATGTTGAAAATATATATAATTGAATTCTATCATCAAAGATCTTACTTTCTGCATCCAAGGAGTCAATAACAAAGATTGAAGATTTGCCACCCCCTTTGCCCAATTGATCAATACTTGAAAGTCACCTACAATCTGAATAGCATTCTCCAACAAAATCCTATGTGCTCTACTTCATGTAAAAAATCTACTGCACGGTCCATTTCCATTGATGGATAAGAAAGAATTCTAGGAGAAGTATACGACTTTTCCTTGTACCATTCAAAAAAGGATCCCATAATCTTTGTACTAACGAACACAACATCAATAACCATGTCTTGAAAAATATGTCTGTTATGAGCCTTATAAACTTCCCATATGATAAAAAAGGAAGGGAACTAAACCTTTTCTCTCTGTTGAACAAATTTTTAATATTATCTTCCAAAGAAAGACAATCCCAATTTTGTTAGGATTATTAATCCTCCCTTGTCCAATTTGGTCATATGTCTAAATTAGGAGTCATGTCTAAATCGGGAGTCCATCTAGTCTATTTTTAGTCACTAGCACCATTTGGTCCACTTGTCCTAATTGGGGCACATGTTCTAGTTACTAAAGTGTGGGAAACACTAATTGATGCCTACTGCCACTGATTTCACTTGCATGCATTAGTTTAGGAGCCTCCTAGACCAGTCCCTAGAATTTAAAAGCCACTAGGAGTGCCGATACCAACCAAGGTGAGTTGAATTGAGTTGGTGACTAGTTAAGCTAAGTTAGGAGTAAGTTACATTCAGTTCTAGTCCTCTACATTCAGTTAGCGCTAGGTTTGCATGGTTGCATGCAGAAGAGGCACATTTCTCACCTACCACAGTCAGTTAGCCTTAGTCAACACTGAAGTAGACACTTGAGTTGTGTTTTAGAACTCCGTTGAACTCTGGTAATAGTTTAGACAAGGTCAATTAACTATTGAGTCCTCCGACAGTGATTTAGACAAAGTCTTAGTTACCTACAGTCATGTAGAGTCTAATCGATTCAAATTTCCTCATGTGGATTAGAATTGCATGTGGCTATTTAAGCCATTGTACTTCATTGTAATTATTATCTAATTACTCTTTTATTAATGAAAAGCATTCACAGCTACAAGCCATTTTTGCATTGTTTCATTCTTCAATAACTGAAATTGTGTGATCTATCTTGTGAGTTGCAGGGATGACTTTAAAAAACCATACTTATTTAAAAGTGTAGAAATGTTGCCGACTATTACCAATTCTTAAAACGACAAGTATAAAATGATTTGCGATATTTAAAAAAAATAAAAAATTCCAAGGATTTTATATCGTTTACATAATAATTTGGCGATTTTTAGGGTGAAAAAATTTTACCCCATCAAAATTGGGCAAAACAGAGCTTCAAAAAATGCAAAATGCTGAATCTTTTTTGGGAGAAAAGCATGGAAAAATAGCCCACTTGGCTGAAATTTGCCCCTAAAATTATCCCTGGTGAGTTGTGTGTTTTTCCACATATCTATGTGCTCAATTTAATATGGTATCAAAGCCTCGGGAGACAAGGCACTTCTCCTCCGCAGATCTCCTATTGGATCATTTTTGAGTAAAATTGGTCCTTCCATCTCTGCACCAGAAGCATAAGGTTTACCACTTAATACCCCAAGTTAAGGAATTGTTGATCAAGCTTGCTTGATCAACTATGCTGGGTGTGATGAAACCTGAAATGTGTAGGATGTTCGACCTTACGATGCCCCTTTTGTGTTTTTTCAGGTACAACTTTGAAATGGATTGATCAGTTCCTCTTCTCACCCTATTCACAAACTATTCATAATGGAAGAAGAAGATGATTACATCTTTGATGAGATGAGGTCTCTATGGGGTGTCTATTGAACTCGGTGAAGAGTGTTTTAGTGAGAATGACTGGATGAATAAATGTGATGCAACTTTTGGAACAATAGCAATGGGTCTTTCTCCTAGCTTGCGCTACCTCAGTAGATCTATTGAAGACCCAAAGGAACTTTGGACAAGATTGGACAGAACCTTTGGAATGATTGATGAGGATCATAATAGCACTTTGGAGAGCAAATCCAACACCATAAGCATCTCTGATAAAAAAAACTCAGCCTCCACTCTCTCTGATGAAGTTGTTCAAAATGAAGAAGAAGCAGAAGCTTCTATACAGTCAATTCGAATTGAAGACATTCTCCTTGTAGTGACTCTGTCTCCTGATGCTCTGGAAGTTCATGAGATCTTTGATATCTCATCTCCTCGTATGGCTAAAATAGAAGAATAAATTTGAATCTCTGATATTGAAGAAAAACACTGCTGCACTTCCATGCAAACATTCACCGGTGATTTTCCTTTGAATTATGTGCAAACTTTTCAACTAATTGCTTCCAAAAGTGAAGAGAAATTTGATTTTTCTCCCTCTAATGTTGCTGCTGATGTGAAAATATGTAATACCTTGGAAGAAATATCAGATTACTAGAGTGATCCATTCACTCCCCTTGATCTAGATCTTCCAGCAAATTCCTGCAGGATTGCATGCACCAAAATTCAGAATTTTGAAGAGGAAGAAAGCTGTGCATCCACGGTCTCGGTTAACCATTTCTTTGGATATGATATGAGCGTTATTGGATATGATATGATATTATTTAGATATGATCTGATATTTCTTGGTTTAATATTTCAAATTCATAATCTTTCAGTACTGCTTGTAGTTGTTCTCATCAACGGTGTGAAGAAACAAATATCGCAAGTATCCTATATCAGCAGTCATAGAAACAAGTACCACAAGTCTTCCACAGATCTATGTGCTCAATTTTAGGATGACTATGGGTGGATAGAAAAAGCCTCATCACCCTACTGAGAAAAAAAAGTTCTTGAATTGGATGGATGAAGACTTTGGCTTCCTATGCACTCACATCTCCTGGGATATTGTCTTTCACCTTGAGGAATTGAAAATTTCAAAAGAAAATTGGGAGAATCTTGAATTATTGTTTGGAAAACAAGGTGAGATTGGAGGGAACATAGTGGAGAATGAGATCATTGCATTGCATCCCAGCAGTTTTGAAACTATCGAGCAATTTTTCACAAAATTCAAGTCTCTTGCACTGCAATGTACACAATGTAGAATATAGAGGAAAAATTATCATCTTGTGTTGTATGTGCTTAGAAAACTTGGTTCTGAGTACTTTGTATTTGTATCTACCTTCCATTCTCGAAGATATTCCATCCCCAATTGGAATATGTCTTCTCTATATTTGTTTGATAATTGCTTAATATAAAAGCATGATAGGTTGGTTCAAATGGGAGTGTTACAAACCTCAAAGAATCAATGTCTTCTAATGTCAGACTCAAAAAACGCGCAAGCGAGAGGGAAGAACATGGGGAAGGAGACTAAAGCCTCTGATTTAAAGCCAAAATAAAATAAAAATTCTTTCGATGGAGCCTCGAGTTCTAGAAAATAAAATACTAGATGTCCATACTATATGAGAGGCTTTCATCCAGAAATCTAGTGCATGAAGAAGACCCTCGACCAGTTGACAACACTCCTTGAATAGAAAATATTGCCATTCCACAAGGTGAAGATATGTCTGGTGTTGGAGAGAAGGATGAAGAATATGAGAGGTGGCTTGCTTTGAAAGTAGGGCTTACTCCATCAAAGGCTTACTTGTTACATTTTGGAACATCCAACCACATGGTTGCCTCTAGGGAATCCTTCACCAGTCTCACTCTATTAGGAGGACCTAGCACTAATATGGGATGTGACTCTCAAATACCAGCTGCTGGGAGAGGTTCTTTTAAAATCTAGCATGATGATTTCAAGAATGTACTCAATGCACCCTCTTTTGTAGCAAAACAAGTTGTTCAAGATGAAGAAGAAGTAGAATATTCCACATAGTCAATTTGAATTGAAGAAAGTCTCCTTGGAGTGACTCCTTCTCCTGCTGCTCTAGATGTTTATGAGATCTTGGATTTATCTTCTTCTCATATAGTTGATCTAGAAGAAGACATTCAAATCTCTTCTATTGAATAAAAAAATTCTCCACTGATTCTTTTATTTTAAATTATGTGCAAATTTTGCAAGTGATTATTTCAGAAAATGAAGAGGAATTTGATTTCTTTATCTCTAACGTTGATGCTGGTGTGTAGAAAAGTAATACTTTTTATGTTTTGGAAGAAATAACATATTTTAGGAGTGATCCATTCACTCTCCTTGATTTATATATTTCTTCAAATTCCTACATTATTGCATGCACCAATACTCAAATTTTTTTTGAAGATGGATAAAACTGTGCATCTACCATTTCAGTGGGGCACTTGGAACATTTGTTCCATACTCTTGAATATGATATGACCTTATTTGAATTTGATATGACCTTATTTGGTTCGATGTTTAAGTTTCAATAACATCTAGTCATGCCTGTAGTTGTTCTCATCAATTTTGGTGTGAAAAATCAAGTATCGTAAGTCTCTTTCAAAATTATTGTTGGGGATTTGATGTCGGTTTTCTCTCATGAGTTTGCTGCTATTATATTTTCTGGACCATTGGTTATTTTTGAATCTATATCAGATTATGGATCTCAATCATTCTCTCTCCACAGTCCCAAGGCTTCTCTACCTTTCCATTGGATCACATTCTCATCTCCTCACAGAACTAGTAAAGATGGAGATATTTTGCATCCGCCTAGACACTTGCTCCTAACACTTGGAGTTGATTTTACCTCACATAATTCGATGTTCAAGGATTCAATATATCATTTTCTTGGGTTTTCCTCACATGGTTTGAATTCTCAAGTACTTTTTCTCTCTCATCATTTGATTTCAGTTGCTCTACATGGGTCCAGTTTTTATCTTGCAGTTGTCTATGCTTCTCATTCGGTTGAGCATATTTGTGTTCTTCCAAAGAGGAACATTAATCCATACATAATTAGTTTGGGCAGGTTCACATGCACATCTTTACGATGTTGCTGCATAGTGCTGCAAATTGCAGCAGAGTTTTTTCAAGTTATTTCCCAAAGAGGATGTTTTTTTTCTTAAGAATAGATTTTATTTCTTGTTCGTGCTTATTTTGAGGAGGGGTTTTCCCATGAGGTTTTCCCCTATTTCCTTGATGTATTAAACAACTTTTTAATTATTTTATATTGTAATGGGTGACTTTTGGCCTTATTTCCAGGGCCTACAGTTGTCCAAGTTAGGATTAAGGGGGGATGTTAGGATTTATAATCCTCCCTTGTCCAAATATAGTCTATTAGATAATTTTCCTAACTTAGGAGTCATTTGCTAGAGCTTGGTGCCACCATGATATTGGTTCCATTGATGCCACTGGTTCCATTGGTGCCACCAGTGTGATATTTGGTTCCACCAGTGTGTCATTTGGTGCCACCAGTGTGATATTTGGTTCCACTAGTGTGTCATTTGGTGCCACCAGTGTGCCATTTGGCGCCACTGGTGACAATCCCTACACTTTAGGAGCCACTCTGAGTGCCACCCACAACCTCCATAAGTTGGTTGTAGTTGGTAGGTATTTATGCTAAGTTAAGATCTGGTTACTTTCAGTTAGATTTCCTTCAGTTTAGTTAGTGCCTGTCTTGCATGGTTGCATGGGAGTAGGAACCATTCATCACCTAACTCATTAGTTTAACTAGTTTAACTAATTGATAGACTGAATTAGACATGTGTAGTTATACTAGTGGTCTCTGATAGTGATTTAGGAACTTCTAATTAACCAGTGAGAGATGATTGAGTACATAGATTCGAATCTTATCCACATGATTTGAATTCTCCTTATTGTAACACTGTTGTATACTGCTGAATTAATGAAGATTAATGTTGTAATTTACTGATCATCTCTTATCAGTTTTATCTAAAAATTGTCTTGTTTAATGTACATTGTTCATTACATTCTATTGCACAATATTACCTTTCAATTGCACTCATTCCATGTAGATCTATGGTTCAATAATTCAAACACTATGGCCTTTCCAAATCCACTTGTTCCACCACCTAGAACTATCCATATCTTCCTCCTCAATAATCATATCATAAGACAACTTAGTTATTACTTCCCCACTCCTTTTTTTTTTGTTTGTAAACCACATAGTCATGTTAATTATTGAATGTTATTCAAGTGGTCCCTTGAATACACATGTTCCATTCTTCCGATACATGACCATTCAAATCTAACTCTTGTGATGTAACACCGTGTTTAATGCCATGATCCCATCTTATCCATGTTTGTTTAAGCACCACTATGTCCCTTTTATGTAATTTTTCTAACATCTTCATATAGATTTTATACCCATCCTAAAATCCCATAATAGGATCAATTCCTACACATACTTTATTTCCACAATCAATAGAACAACAAATGGCTTGGTTAATAATAAGAAACCTTTTTAATAAACTAACCTAAATGGAAGAAACATCCTGGTTCTTCGATCTATGATTCTTGAACCAATGTTCAAGAGAAATCATGCTTAAATATTTAGATTTTATAACTTTTCCTCACAAGCTATTATTAAATAAAATTTTCCATAAATTTTTTGTACAAAGCACTCGAATGAGAAACAACAAGTTCTTTATACCCCAACAACCCTTTTTTAGGATTTGATAAAACCTCCCATGTAGACAAATGGAATTTATCTGAATCTAAATTGCCCACCCACAATAACTGAAACATCATTTTTCTAATCGTCGAAATCACAGAAGTTGGAACATTTTAATCTCTAGAAATGTTCTTGTGATCTTCGTTAACACAAATTTCCACCACCGACGCCTCAATCCCAAGTCTACTTATGAGATCATATTCGAGACCTTTGCAGATGGCCTTCCACCGGATCATGGCCGCACTCTGAAGCTTCTCGAACTCTGCGAGTCCTCGTAGAAACATGGCCCTTCTAGCCTATAAAGAGTTGTTGGAAATATGAAGCAATCTGCCAGTAATATTCCTCCCATCTCTTTCATTGTTCCAAATGGTGTCTTCTCTTTTACGCAACAGATTGCTGACAAATATGGCATTCCGAGGGTTACGTTCTGGACACCTAGTGATTGCGGTTTCTTTGCCTATTTTCATATTCCTTTGCTCGTAGATGCAGTTTACATTCCCATTAAAGGTATTTAATTTTACTCGAAGTTTCAATTATTCACTTAAGCCTAGAATAATTCAAACTCAATGATTGCTTCATTATTATTACTACAAGCAATGATGAATACAAAACTAATGACTCCTTAATAAGATCAATCAATCGTGTATGATTTCGACTGATAAATTTTTATAGTCTGTCCTATGTTAACACTTATCCAGCTTTTATCAATTGCTTTGTTCCAGTCACCTCAAAAAAGTAACTAGTATTGTAATTTTCCGCTGCTAATTTTTGGTGATTAACTATCTATTCAGACCAAAAAGATATCCATGATCAATGCAAAGAATACCTCATCCCTTGTATTCTCGGAATGACAACAGTGCGCCTGAAATAGCTTCCAACCTTCCTGATAGTAGAAGACTCTTCTGATTTCCTGTTTCAGTTAATCTTGAAAGAAACAAAGAACTCTTTAAATGCTTCTCTCTTTTTGGTGAATAGCTACGAGGATTTAGAAGGGCCGGTGCTCAGGGACCTCAACACTAAATTCTCAAGAAAATTACTCTCCATCGGTCCGCTATTACTCTCGGCGGGGACTCAACAGTGAACACCAAATGGAAAGAGGAAACTCAATACCTTGACACAATATTTGTGTAAATTGTCTCTAGACAAAATAAAAATTGTTTATTGTCTTAAATATTGCCTTTAAGCGAGTGTCTTAAACTATTTTATTAAATTTAATACAATTCATTGTCTTAAATTTAAATTTAATACAATCCATTGTCTTAAATTTAAATTTAAGACATTAGTTTAAGACACTCGCTTAAAGGCAATGGAATACATGCAATCCTTCACATTCAAATCTCATATAGCTCTAAATTGATCAGATGGAATATTACTCCATGCATGTTAATCTTCACAAGAAAATAACTTAGGAAACAAATAGTTAGCTCATCCTTTTCAATCTTGTGTCCCTGAAAAATATGAAACAAAGAGTTATCTCATCATTTTCAATCTTTCATTCAAATGAACAACTGCAGAATCGAGGACTCAGTTATTACCTTAATAAAAAAATTGAGGGCGTATAAGGAGGCTACGCTGGCAATGCGTAGGCGGTATGTCTTGCCACACTTAACTAGTAGAATGTAGAGCATTAGATGCTGGTAGCATTGCAAATTTTATTGTCTGTTGAACCGTTGTATTTTCCTCTACCCCCTATCAAAAGAGACTGCAATAGTAACACCAAAATTCACGTATATTAGTGAATTTCGATCACTCATGGATTCCAAGCATAATATTTAAAACGACGGAGTGGAGAAAATGTATATGATGTAGAATACTACATGAGGATCCCCAATACAAACGAAGGGATTATATAAGATTCCCACAACGTGTTAGTAACTGCTAGTGTGCCACCCATCATTGAGGATGATTCCCAGTTCTTCGCTATAGGCGAAGGGATCTTGCTTAGCGGAGTCGACTATCAAAGACCCACCCAAACCAGTTATATGCTACAGACTGTAGTGGCCATGACATAAATATTTCCTAGGTTGCATACACAATTATCCTTAATCCATCGTCTTCTTACAGAATCGCAACGTTAAGATGCAAATGTAAAATATTTTTAAAACTTACTTTGTAAACAACACATTTCTACATATAAGTCATGCCAAGTTGGATCGCACATTAAGACATGGAAGCAGTTTCTTCGTTCTACGGAGTTCCGGTATGAAGCATAGTAGCACTCCGATCAGCAATGATATGTATTACAAGAGTGCATATATTAAAGAATCAATCCATCACAACAAGAATAAGAAATGAAATTACTTTAATGGAGACCGAATCATACCTGGTGGACTCCATGCCAGTGAATGGAAACATTTTTAGTAGGCATCCCATTTTCTATTTCAATGACAACGATGTCTCTTTCCCGAACTTTGATCACGGGACCCATATACTTCGAGCATCTTGAGGATGGACAAATCCGTGGCTGCCTTCTCCCAGCCTCATGCCCTCGTGATGTCTGAAATCTTTGAAATAGTCAATGAGTTTCGCAGAGCAACCTGAAATGCAATGTTGGCATGTTTTCATGGCATTCAAATACACGTAGCTCATGTTTACCTCATTGACCAATTCATTAATGATGGGATCAACGATAGAGCTGATGAATAGGGTGGAAGTATTGAGAATCGCTACCGTTTCTCCCACAAAATTTTGCCGGTCGTGGAGAAGGAGATTGTGCCAGAGAACACCGCCGTACTGTTGTCTCCAATCATAGACTATAATGGGGAAACGGACTCCTCCTCTCTAGCTATCACCCGCCACTTAATTTGTCTTACCCTCTAGCCGACCTGGATGTCATTGATCCACGAGTCACTAGTGAAGGCGTTAAGAAAGGTGCTCCGCAATAGGCCGAAATGATGGCCGTCGAGATGTGGATAATAATGAGAGGGGAATACACAGGAAGGCTGATGTGGAGCAGGGGATATGATAG
The DNA here is from genome assembly GCA_001517045.1 of Pseudotsuga menziesii. NCBI lineage: Eukaryota > Viridiplantae > Streptophyta > Pinopsida > Pinales > Pinaceae > Pseudotsuga > Pseudotsuga menziesii. The sequence goes on from LPNX010251347.1 coordinate 43,269, forward strand.
AGAGTTACATGGACTCTGTGTCAAAAGCCCATTCAGACATGACTATATCCTTCGGTGCTCTATTAATTTAAAATCCATATGCTCTTGTGAGATTCACCATTAATGACAAGATCAACGACTATGAAACATCTACATTCTACACTCATCGTTACTAGAGACATTGATTACCCATTTCACATCAATGTTAAATTTTATCAATTTTCCTAGATGATATCTTAAAACAAATTACTAGAAGATCACTGAAAGAACAAAATGCACAGAAAACATAAGAACACAAAAAGACAAAGATTTTCCTCGGGGAAACCACAAGGGAGAAAACCCAAAAAAATTTCCTCAGTATAACCCAGAGAACTTCTTATTACTCATTTCTAGCTCACTAGTTCTTATATCTCTTGCAAAACTGCTTGAGTGAGTGAGTACAAATGAAGGGGAGCACCTCTCTATTTATATTCTTTTGGTACCTTTACCTCTAGGTGGGGCCGACTTCACTAGCTATCATGGCCTACTTGTCCAACTAGACATTACAAATAACATTTATTATATTGACACTTGGGTACTAATGACCCGACTTACATTGGGAGGTTTACATTGCATCCTTCAATCAATCTAACAAGACCAAACTCATCTCCAATAGGAGGAATACACTAAAACTAGAATATCTTTTGAAGTTGCATTATTTTAACATTGCCTCTTAACTAGGAAGGTATTCAACTATAGTAGAAACTGCTACTATTACAATTGTACAATTCACTGGTGAGACTCTCTATGTCATAGGAAGTTTTGGTATAACATCAAACATCTTCATCATCGATCTCAGCTGGATCTTATTCTACAATCATCTTCTTGTCATCTTCTAGAACTTCTCTTGCAATATCAACATAAGAATGTTGAATCATCTTCTGGATTATCATCCGTTGCTTCATCTTTTGAACCATATTCTATAGTGTCCATATCTGAATATTGGATCATCTTTTGAATCATCCACTGGTCAACATCAGTGCGTAAACACTGAACCATCATCTGTATCATCATCATCTGAATTGTCATCATCTATATTTTTCAGTATGTGAATATTGAACCATCATCATCTGCATCTTCAGTATGTGAATACTGAACCATCATTATCTGTATCTCCAGTATGTGAATACTGAACCATCATCATCTGCATCTTCAGTATGTGAATACTAAGAACATCATCATCTGCATCATAAGTATCACCAACCGTATCTTCAATATGTGAATATTGAACCACCATCATCTATAACTCCAGTATGTGAATACTGAAACATCATCATCTGTTTCTTAATTATGGAAAAACTGAAACATCATCATCTGCATCAATAGTATGTAAATAGTGAAACAATCAACAACATCATTAGCATATTAGTGCTAAAAATCAAATCATCTATAGTTCTAAATCATCATCTTCATTACCAACATAGAGATACTGGAACATCATAAACATCGTCATCAGTATAGAGATATTGTATCTTCCTCATCAGTATAGAGATACATAAACTATCACAATAAACATCTCAGCATCAATCAATCGTCACTCAAGCACCTCAGCAATCAATTGTAACCATCTCAACAACAATTAACTATAACTATCTCAACAATCAACATTGTGGCTACACTGTACACATCTCATCAAGCATCTCACCAATCATCAGTATAATCAATACTGGCATTATCTGAAGCATACATCTCAATCAATCATCAGTATGAAAATACTGAAACATATATCTCGATCAGTATAAAATTATTGAGTTAAACATCTCAACAATCATCATACGAATGTTGAACTAATCATCTTAATAGTCATCAGTATAACAATACTGAGGTAACATCTTAGCAGCCATCAGTATAACAATACTGAATTGAAATCTCAATAGTCATAATATAACAATATTGAAGTAACATCTCAACTGTCATCAGTATAAAAATATTGAACTATCATCTCAATAGTCATCAGTATAGCCATATTGAACTAACATCTCATTAGTCATCAGTATAACAATATTGAACTATCATCTCAACAGTTATTAGTGTAACCATACTGAACTAACATCTAATCAGTATAACACTACTGAAATTAAACATCTCATCAATCAACAGTATAACAATACTTTAACAGCCATCCTTCCCGCTAGAACTATCTCGGAGCACCATCACGGTGAGTTCTCTGGTAGATCCACCTGGGCATTTTGTCTAACTTACTAACTCTTTCAAGCCAACAAGCCTAGTTGAACATATGGATCTTCCAGGGGACCAACAAGCCTTGTTCTAAATTACAAACCCACTTAGGTTAAACTGATCTAGCCAGATATACTAATCCCCTTAGAATCAACAGGCCTCATCTGACTAACCCTTTCGGGCCAAACTATCCTAGTCAGACTTACCTTGCTCTAGACTGGCCTACTCACCACTGCATCCTTCTTCCATCTATTGTCAATCCCTCTTTTGAGAGAGGTCCTTCAGAACTACACCAAGCTTGTCTCGAAAGTATTCAAACTTTACATGAGCAAGAGGCTTATTCAACACATTTGCCAGTTGTTCCTCGGTAGGAACATACTTGAGCTTTATAGCTCCTTTTTGAACCATGTCTCGAATGAAATGATATCTTACTTCAATATGTTTTGACTTATCATGAAACAATGGATTTTTTGTCATCTTGATACAACTTTGATTATCACAAAGGATATCAATAACATCTATCTCTTCATCAAATAAACCTTCCAACATCTTTCAAATCCATACTGCTTCACTATAAGCTGAACAAGTAGCAATGTATTTAGCTTCTGATATGCTAAGTGCAATACTGGTATGCTTTCTACTGAACCAAGAGATCATGCCCAATCCCAAACTAAAACAATCACCTAAGGTGCTCTTTATTTCTTTAGCACTTCCTGCCCAATCTGAGTCTGTGAACCCATGTAAACTGATCTCACTGTTCAAAGTATATCTGAGCCCATAATCTAAAGTTCCCTTTAGACACCTCATCACATTTTTGTCTCCTATTAGGTGAATATGCTTTGGATTTACCATGTACCTTACAATATAGCATTCCAAACCTGTTCAGAATTTCTACGGTATATTTTCCTTGGTTTAGGAAAATCTCATCTGGGGATTGCCAAACTTCAAGACCTAGAAAGTAGTGCATCATTCCAAGGTCTTTCATCTTAAATTCTACAGCCAGCTTCTTCTTGCATTCATTGATGAGCTTATCTTCTCCTGTTAGGAATAAGTCGTCCACATATAAAGTAATATCATAATCCCATCATTTTCAACCTTATAGTAAAGGTTAGAATCTTCCTTACTCTTGGTAAAACCTAAACTCATCAGGAATCCATCTATTCTTTCATACCATGATCTGGGTGATTTTTTTTTATCCCTAACAATACTTTCTTGAGTCTACATGCATAAGCTTCTCGATCATTAGTCTGGAAACCTTGTGGTTGTTCTATATACACTTCTTCTTCTATCAAACCATTTAGAAAAGATGTCTTTACATCCATTTGATGTAACTTCCATCTATTTGTGTCTTCCAAGGCAAGGCTAGTTCTAATTGAAGTGTACCTAACTACTAGAGAAAAGGTCTCTTCATAGTCAATTCCATCCTTTTGGGAGAACCCTCTTGCTACCAATCTTTTCTTGTACTTTTCTATAGTACCATCTGCATAATGCTTTGTTTTGAAGATCAACTTTGAGGATACCACAGATTTGTCTTTTGGTCTTGGGACTATTTCCCACACATCATTCTTTATTATGGATTGGTATTCCTCGACCATTGTGTAACACTCCATTTTTAACCTCATTTACATTAATAAATATATATAATGAAATATTGTAAATAATCATGGTGTGGAGCCAAAGGCAAAATCCCCACCATTGATTTAGCATTTTTATGTTTCGACGATTAAAATCGATGTCAATGGTATTTTTATGCTAGTTGACACATTATAATTTTGGGCATCATATAAATATGCAATTTAATTAAAAACCCACAACCAACTATGTCAATGCAACAAATAATGATATGGGGGCATGATTGTCTTAAGGATAGGGGAGGGGAATGGGAAGAGTATGGGAAGAAATTTGAATTGGGAAGAGAAACCAACTCTGAAAAACGTGTTTTAATTTCATGGGAAAAAGAAAACATTCAAGAAAACGAATGCCATTCCCTCATGCATTCACGTTTTATCTTCCCTCACATTTTTTGAAGATTGATTAATGTTTTTTTATCCATCTTTCATTTTTTTCATGGAGCTCTCTCTCACGTGGCCAAAATTTTTCCATAGTTTTCATCCTTCATGTTTTGGGGAGTCGTTTCCTCAGTGTGCATGCCCAGACAATCACATGGCTTCCAGGTAAATGTTTTGGTTTTCTTTCTGATCATTCTCTATTTCCATGTTGTTCATGCATGCTGTGTATTCATCCTATTTTGCATAACCATGTTTTGTTCTAGTTCATCCCTTCCTGTTGTTATCATCCCCAGCTGTGGAAAGGATCGATGGTCTTTTTTGTTGTTGAAAGAATAAGAAGTGGAGATCACTTGATTTTGTGAGAAAGAGTGATCATCTGTGGTTTCCTCAGTATTGTTGTGCAATGGTCTCCTCTGTCACATAGTGAGTGGAAGCATGTTTTGTTGTGTTGACATTGTGGTTTGCTGTGTGTACATATTTCTCTGTTTATGAACTGGTTTGGGAGTGGGGAATGTGGTTTGAATTAGCTTGATAAAAATAGTGTAAGAAGGAACCTCACAAATAGATATTGAAGCCTGGTTTTCTTATTTGCATACCCTAAACAACACTAGAAGGGAAGGAATAGCCTGAGGCACTGATTAGCTGAGAAAGGGACGCTTCCTTTTGTTGGGTGTGTAGATGTATTAGAATTCAGGCTAGATCTAGTGCAGATGTCCATAGTTCTATGGTTGAGATCACTATCTAAGCATTCAACCTTTCAACCTCCTTTGTAGCCTGATAAAACCATCTGTTAGTGTCTTGGATGGTCCTTAATGTGAGTGTGGGATTGACTGACTGTAATATGATAAACCCAGTAGTATATTGGCTTGTTTGTTGCAGCCTGATAAATCCAACTGTGTTTGCTTGGATGATTTTTTGTTGTATCTTTGGCTATGTGAGCCTGCTAGTGTCCCTTATTCCTTATGGAAATCATGCCCAGCTTGAGGGTGGAAGTGCTACTGAGAGATTGATGAGCACAATGGCCTATGCTTGGATGGAACATTGCAGCGACATAGTTGGTTGCAAACAAGTTCTTTTCAAGATAAATATTTTTTGTGTGCAATCTCTGCAACTGTATTTTGTTCAATGAATTGTGATGAACATGTTGAATGCTTTGAGAATGTATTTTCTACACACACACACATATATCATGTTTTACACATCTGTGTATGTTTTAAGTTCAAAGCATTCTATATTATCCCCGTGTTCAACTCTGCATCTGTAAATGCTTGATGGAATATGATTAACATGTTTAATGTGTTGAATTGATGAATTGATCCATTGTATGGCTGCAATTCTATGAATCTATGCATGTTTCCTTCAATGCATTTTAAACTAAGTTGCAGGGTTAGATTGGATAGATTGGTGATGGTCTGAATGATCAAATCTATCCAAGACTATAGTTAAAAAGTTGAGTTTTATGCTAGAAAACTTCCTTTCCGTAATTTGTGGGATGCAGTGATGCAGGATGTGGTTTCGTAGATCTCAGTTTCTGCAATTTTCCTTCCGCAATTTCCTTTCCGCAACTAGTGGGATGCGGGATGTGGAAACAACATTCGGTAAATACCGTTCTCCAAAATTTTACCTTTGTAACTTCCTTTCCGCATGCGGGATGCAGGATGTAGGGTGCGGGATGTAGGATCACAATTTAAATTTTTCCCGATTCTGCAACTCAAATTTTCCGTGCAGTCGATTTTTTCTGGATGATTATGAGCCGTTGATTTGGTTCCAGATGCGGAATAGCTTTTTATCGTTGATTTCCTTCACATTTTCTATCTTTCATCCAATCTCATATGAGATATTTCCTTGCAGATCATCGAATTGATCAATGGAAGACGGGAGGGATCGTGACAGTGTTGGAAATGTCGAGAAGTGTTTCATGACCATGCCCTGTGTTTCACGAACACCAAAGGTTCTTGATGAAATTTTTAATTCCCCATGTAAATGGGGGTATGGGTACGTGACACATTGCATCAACCCATTCCTTCTTTTTTATTGCATATTCAAAACAATTTGGTTCTTTATCAACCAGATCACTCATCAAGGCCATATAATTGGGATATGACTTTTGCTTCTTTCTTTCTCTAGTGGTACCTTCTGGGATACCAAGTCTTTTTGCTTCTTCAATTACATCATGAGCCTAGGAAGGATTTCTCGTTCTAGAAATTATTTCAATGGGAACTTCTTCTCACAACTGAGGTTCAGTCATGTCATGATCCTTAGGTATCTGACTTTATTCTTCATTCCTAACTTGTTTAGGATTCTCTGCAGCTTTTAAAGTTTTATGTTCCTCTTCAGCTTCTCTATCTTTCTTCGGCTTTCTAAAAGATGTGTCTTTGTCAAAAGTTACATCTCTGTTAATCTCAATTTGATGGTATCCTGGGATATAGATCCGATAAGCTTTTGATTGTTCACTATATCCTACAAACAATCCCTTCTTTCTCGAAGGATATGGCTTTGTTCTGTTCTCCTTGGGAATATGAATATACACAGGTCAACCAAATATCTTTAGGTGACTTACCTCAGGCTTTTCTCTATAGAACATTTCTTCTGTATTTTTTTTCAGAAGGGCACTGTGGGAGATTATGTTCTATACATATACTTTTCTTCTGACTACTTCTTCCCATAGGTACATGGGTGGATCTTGATCATGTATCATGGATTTTACTGCTTCCATGATAGATCTATTCTTTCTCTCTTCCACACCATTTTGTTGAGGATTGTAGGGAATGGTGTGTTAAAATATTGTAACTTCACAAGATATTCTATTGTAATTTTGTTGTATTCTCCTTTGGAGATGTTATTCCTCCATTTGGAGATGTCCTTGATGTAATTGGTATTGTAAAAGTCATGAGGTAAACCCTTGATTGTAAGTCAGAGCAACAGTACCCAAAGAAGTATTATATAAAATGTATTTTGAGTCTCCTAAGGTAGTTTGTCCCTAATAGGGAACCTATCCGACCTAGTTAGTTAGTTGAGGCACTCACCTAATGAATATAAATAGGTGAGGCGACTCTCTCATTCATACATATCTTACACTCAAGTATTGCACGAGAGAGAGAGAGAGAGAGAGAGAGAGAGAGAGAGAGATTCTACTGTGGAAGATGAGAAACTGTTATTGTTGCTAGGGTTTTACACTGTCTTGGTAGAATTCTATACTGAGGATTTTTTGTGGGTTTTTCTCCCTTGTGGTTTCCCTGAGGAAATTTTTTGTGTTTTCTTGTGTTCTCTTATGTTGTTGCATGTGTCTTTCTTTTAGTGATCCATTGCTTATGGTTATGATGTTATGATGATAAATGTTTTTATATCTTGTATAACCATTAAAAATATAACATGGTATCAGAGATACTCTGAAATAAGTCTTTGTGCAGCTGAAACAATGCTACAGCTACAACTATTGATGATTAGGGTTTCATGCTTGAAAACCCTAAAAGACCAAAAATAGTAATTTTGGGAATTTCTCTATATCTTGCTATTGGAGAAGGATCAGGCTCCGAAACTTTTATAGGATGAAGATAAATTCCTGATGTACCGTGTCTAAAATTTTCAGCCTCATATTCACTATAATGTAGTAGATATCATTCCCCCAACTCAAGGTTCCAGCCTCTCACATAATTCAACCTGAAACAGGTGACCTAGGGAGAATCGCTATATCTCGGGCTGGGAAGGTCCAATGAAATTTTGTAAGATGATCCAGATATGAAATAGACTGTAGTTTCTTTGGTAAAATTTTCATACCCTAAAGGTGAAATAGTGACATGGGGAAGTCCATACACGTTGTCTATGATGAATAGTCCTGAAATAAGTCACCTTGGAAAAATTCACATTAGTCCCAATTGGTGAAACAAATTTTTCTCTAACCTGAGGTGCTAGAAAGAGGAAGGTGAGGCTACCTTAGTGTGAAGTTTCAGACACATAGGATTAGTAAGTGCTAAAATATCGCAGAGACATGATCCTTAATGTCTGCAGAAGAAACCAGAGAAAAACTAGGGCTTCCTGTTCCGAGCAATTACCTCCACCAATCACTTAAAGAAGGAGGACCATCAAATTATCCATAGGAAGGCGCATATCTCCATGTAATAATTTTCTCATTTTATGAACTTTCATTTTTGACCTAACATTGCTGCTAGAGAAAACTAGGGCATCAGATATTTTGCAGTTCTGTCCACAGTTTTTGGGAAAATAATCACACTACTCAGCTTTCCTTGAGGAGGCGCATCTTTCTATCCATTCATATCTGAAAGACACCTAAGTTGAAAAACTAGGGTTTCTGTATCAAACCCTAGGTCCACCAGAAGCAGTCTTTCAAAAGATCCTTCAAGCAAGAATCAAGTTGAATAATTCTCACTGGTAAGTTCCATCCTCTCTATTTCCATTTGAGGTTCTCATTTTTATCATAATGAAAAAGAGTACCAAGCTTGAGGACAAGCTTGAAAGAGTCAAGAAATTCTAAGCATGGAATTATAAGAGTGCTAACCATACTTGAAGAAGCATGAAGAACTATATAAAAGAAAGAGCTGTAGATCTAGATAGAGATGAAGTCAAAGAAAAACAAAAGAAAAACCTAATAAAAAAAAAAGATGAGTATTTCCCTCTCCCTTAGATCTCACATGTATCATCCTTGAATAATCCTAAAGGATATGTCTGATGCAATGATCAACATGTACGAAGATGACCTTGATAACTAAACTCAAGAATGTGAAGGTGCAATGTCAAAAAACATTCAATGATTACTTCTCAAGGAGCAACTAGAAGTTGTCAAAGACAATTTCAAATAAGCATAAGCATAAATTACAACTCTGAATGGTCTTCCAATTTTAGTAGAAAGAGTTGTTCTAGTAGGAAGATCACATATGGATAAATGTATGATTGATTGAAGAAGAGATGCAAATCAATCCCTAAGAACTCAGGCCAAGAAGAGAAAGAACAAGAATGGAGAACATTCCCGCGAAGAATAGAAGGACATCTCACAACTCAATAGTTCAGTTGTGATGTGAAAGGACACTTTGTGAAAGAATATCCAAGAAGGAAGACTAGAAGGATGATATGTTCTAGAAGTACCAATCGATCATACAGAATGATGTTTGGATATGAACTCAAGACATGAAGGAAGTTTTATGAACAAGATCAAGTACTCTGCCAATCAAAGTGTCAAAATATATGAAGTAAGTTTCATGGTTTCTATCAATGGAGAGAGTCGATTATAGGAACTAGACACACCTCTTCAGTAGTATATATTACAGTATAAAATTGATGTAATCAAGGTAGAATAAAAAATCAAACAACCTATATGGTTTGAAACTCTCTATAGAGAACCACCCATGCACAGAAGGATTTGTACAAGTTCAATAGGAATCCATGGGATAAACATACAGTCACATGATAAACTTGAGGATCAACTAGAGTGATGGTGATCCCAACCTTTACTACAAGGTTGAAGATAGAATCCTATAAAGGACAAGAGAAAACTTGCAACAAAGTTCGAGATGAAGGATCCTAATATCTAGTGACATAGATGGATACAAAGAAGGCTAACAGTAAAGGAGACTACCTGTTACCCCAATGTCCTGGTACAGATGCAGAGGGATGATGGTTATCCACCTAAGAGGGAGTGACTATGGTAGAGCTCAAAGTATATTGCAGCTAAGAAGAAAGAAAGTAAATATTCCTCAAGTAATATGATCCAAATGAATTATACCGATGAAGATGAATATTACACTCTTATCCATTCCATCATTGGATAAGAAGAGATGCACTGGTAGGACACACAGATCTATGCGATATGTAGTGTAAGAAGACTTGTTTAGTATTTTCGATGATAATAAAGATAGTAATAGGTCCTCAGAATCAGAGGATGAAGGTGAACACATTGGCAGAGACTCCAGAATAAAGAGATCAAGATGGAGTCTATCGAACAAACAAAGATAAGTATTTGAATTGTCATTTCCTATATATCTAGTTGTTCTGGATATGTACATATATATGTTTCTAGATTTAGGAAATGTATTATGCATATTAGAATATTTGTAGTATACTACTAATATGCAGGTGATGGGTAAGTGGCTTATGTTATTGTACAATGGTCGATTGATACTTATGAAATAATGTCTTGGAAAGATGGAAGACATATAGAAAGCTCTGTATATAGATGTTTGTTGCATTAGCAAAAATGGTTGCATGGATATATGACATATATATTTATGTATGTCATATGTTACGAAATGTTTCTAATCATACAATTGTATTTTATTTGTAGGAAGGATTGTATGCAATAACCCACAAAATAATAATGATGCAAGTTGCAAATGTATGATACCATTGTGGATGTACAAGAGAACAATGATGCAGTTACAGATGCACAAAAGAAGAATGATGCAAGTTGCAAATGTATGATACCATTGTGGATGTACAAGAGAAGAATCATATAGTTACAGATGCACAAAATAAGAATTATGCAAGTTGTGAATGTACGATACCGTTATAGATTTATAAGAGAAGAATGATGTAGCTACAGATGCACAAAAGAAGAATGATGCAAGTTGTAAATTTAGGATGCAGTTGCAAATGTACACAAAGAGAATGTTAAAGAACAAGTTACAAAAAAGAGCTATAAAGCTCAAGTATGTTCCTACAAAGGAACACGTGGAAGATGTGTTGAATAAGCCTCACGCTCATGTAAAGTTTGAATACTTTCAAGACATTCTTGATGTAGTCTGAAAGGACCTCTCTCGAAAGAGGGAGTGACGGTAGATGGAAGAAGGATGCAGTGATGAGTGGCTCAGTATAGAGTAGGGTAAGTATGGCTAGGACAGTTTGGCCCGAAAGGGTTATTTAGATGAAGCCTGTTGATCCTAGGGGGATTAGTATGTCTAGCTAGATCTGTTTAACCCATGTGGGTTTGTAATCCAAGACAAGGATTGTTGGTCCCCATGAAGATCCATCTGTCTAACTAGGATTCTTGGATCGAAAGGATTAGTAAGCTACATAAAATTCCTAGGTGGATCTACCAGATAAGTCACACTGATGCTTCTCCAAGATAGTTAGAGGGCAGGATGGTTGTTACAGTATTGCTATAATGTTGAGATGTGTAGTTCAATATTATTATACTGATGACTATTTAGCTCAGTATTGTTATACTGATGGCTGCTGAGATGATTGGTTCAACATTTATATGATGAGATGTGTAGTTCAGTATTATTATACTGATGATTGTTTAGCTCAGTATTGTTATATTGATGGCTGCTGAGATGATTGGTTCAGCATTGATATGCTGAGATATGTTGTTCAATATTGTTTTACCGACGAGCTCAGTGTTTTTACATTGATGGCTGCTGAGATGATTTGTTCAACATTGATATGTTGATCGTTGAGATGGTTGCTTCAACATTTTTATACTGATGATAGTTTTAGTATTATTATACTGATGATTGATGAGATGTGTGCTTCAGTATTGTTATACTGATAGTTGAGATGATAGTTTCAGTTCTGTTACAATAATTGTTGAGATGATTATTTCAGTGTTATCACATTGATGATGGTTGATTGATATAGTTTCAGTGTTGTCAGACTGATGATTGTTAAGATGATTGTTGAGATAGTGTCAGTATTCCTATACTGATGTAGAAAGTTCAGTATTCCCATACTAATGATTGTTGATTGATGAGATGATTGATATTTTCAGTATTCTTCTACTGATGTAGCAAGTTCAGTATTTTTATACTGATGTTGATAAGATAGTTTTAGTATTTCTATACTGATGATGGTGAGGTAATTTCAATATTTTCATACTGACATTGATGATGTTGTTGCTTCAACATTTGTATGATGATGTTGATGATGTGGTTATGGTCCCAACACCTTGTGTTCATGATGTTGATATGATTGTGATCCCAACACCCTATGCTATTCATGTTGATGTAGTTGAAGTTACAAAGCTTTGTGTTCATGATGATGATGTTGTTTCAATGCTTTTATGTTGATGGTGATTATTTTGTCTTCGCATCTCTATGTTGGTAATACAGATGATGATCTAGCACTATGGATGATTCTGTTTTTAGCACTAACATTATACCGATGTTGTTGATTGTTTCAATATTTATATATTGTTGATGCCGATGATGATGTTTCATTATTTCTATGTTGAAGATACAGATGATAATGATTTAGTATTCCCATACTGAAGATATAGATGATATTTCAGTATTTACATACTAAGGATGCAGATGATGATGATTCAATATTTCTATACTGAAGATATAGATGATGATGTTTCAAGTATTCCCATATTAAAGATGCAGATGGTGATACTTATGATGTAGATGATTGTTCTTTAAGTATTCACATAGTGGATATATAGATGATGATAGTTCACTATTCACATATTGAAGATGCAAATGACGATGTTACAAGATGATGATTCAGCATTTATACATTGTTGTTAGCAAGTAGATGATTAGAAAGGTGTTGATGTTACATATGATGGTTCAATGTTTACACACTGATGCTGGCAAGTAGATGATTCAGAAGAAGATTCAGTATTCACATACTTATGTGGTAGAAGAAGAATCAATATTCACATACTGATGTTACAAAAGAAGGTTTAGAAGATGATTCTGTATTCACATACTGATGTGGCAGAAGATGATTTAGTATTCACATACTTATGTTACAAAAGAAGTTTCAATATTCAATATATGATTCAGTATTCATATACTGACGTGATAGAATATGATTCAATATCTACATGTTGATGCTACAGAAGATTATTCATATGATTCAGTATTCACATACTGATACTGCAGAAGATGATCTAGAATATGATTCATTACTTATATACTGATAGAAGATGATCCAATACATACAGAAGATGATTTAGTATTTACATATTGAAATAGCAAAAGATGATCCAACTAAGATCAATGATGAAGATGTATGATGATGTTCCAAAACTTCCTATGACATATAGAGATTCACTAGTCAGTTGTACAGCTGTAATGATGGTTGTTGTTGATGTAGAATACCTTCCTACTTAAGAAGGACTATTAAACTATTGTAACTTCAGAAGATATTTTATTGTAATTTTGTGGTATTCTCCTTTGGAGATGTTATTCCTCCATTCAAATATGTCCTTGATGTAATTGGTCATGTAAAAGTCATGAGGTAAACCATCTATTGTAAATTAGGGCAATAGTATCCAAAGAAGTATTATATAAAATTTATTTTGAGTCTCCCAAGGTAGGTCGGCCTTAATTAGGGAACCCGGTAGACTTAGTTAGTTAGTTGAGGCACTCACCTAATGAATATAAATAGGTGAGGTGCCTCTCTCATTCATACATATATTACACTCAAGTATTTCATTGGAGAGAGAGAGAGAGAGAGAGAGAGAGAGAGAGAGAGAGAGAGAGTCTACTGTCGAAGATGAGAAACTCTTATTGTTGCTGGGGTTTTACACTGTCTTGGCTGAATTCTATACTGAGGAAGTTTTGCGAGGTTTTCTCCCTTGTGGTTTCCCTAACGAAAATCTTTGTGTTCTCTTGTGTTTCCACATTTGTATTTATTTTAGTGATCCATTGCTTATGGTTATGATGTTATGATGATAAAAAAATTTATATCTTGTCTAACCATTAAAAATCTAACATGGTGATCTTCCTCTTAATCCCAGCTTCCTTGCATAAATCATTGAATTCATTTGATGTGAATTCTCCTCCATTACCTGATCTTAAAATCTATATTTTCCTCTCAGAGAGGTTTTCTATTAGGGCCTTAAATTATTTAATCCTTTCAAATACTTCATCCTTATTTTTCAAAAAATATATCCAAGTCTTGTGGGATCAGTCATCAATAAAGGAAGCATAGTAAACATACCCGCTTAATGAAGTTGTTTGCATTGGCCCGCATATATTCGAATGGATAACATCTAAGATCCCTTTCGCTTTGATGTCACTCTTCGGATAGTCACAACCTTACTTACTATTGGAAGCACTCTGTAATGGACATGAGAAATACTTTTGTGCAAAAGATCACATGGATTTATTGTACTAGTTGCTAAAGCTGAATTTGCACATCCCTTCAGTTTGTAGAGTCCTCCTTCTTGAATTCCAATTTCTACTGCATCATCTGTGGTCCTTCCTTTTGACCACATGAGGAATTTTCCATCTATGAAGAAAAATATGAATCCTCTCTTGTCCAAACCTAAAATAGACAGAAGGTTCTTCTTTAGTCCAGGGAGATATAGGACATACTTCATCTTCATGGATTTTCCAGAGTCCAACATATAGGACGCTTCTCACATTCCTTTAATGGGATATTGGGAGTCATCTCCAAGAATTACTTTGTGTGGTGAATAATTTTGTACAAGGCATGATAGTGAGTCCTTGTAACCTGTCATGTGCTTGGATGCACCACTTTCTACTAACCAAGTGTCATTTCCTAGTGAGACTGATCCTGTTAGGGAAGAGATTAGTACACATTCTTCACTGGATTGTTCATCTTTCTTTGCTTCCTCTTCTACTTCTTGATCACTATCTTCAACACCATGAGCTTGGAATCTTTTCATATTTTTAACTCTTTTTTCTTTCATGGGACAGTTGATGGAAATGTGTCCCAGCTGGTGACAAGTGAAGCACTAATAATTTTAGAAGTCTTTCTTGGGTATTTTGAACCCTTGAGTCTTGTGAGGATGATCATGACTCTTTCTCTTATGCTTGCCTTTGGCATGGGATTTCAAGGCTTGATATGCATTATCATTTAGATTCCATTCTATGGCTAAGATTCTTTATTCTTATTGGATACATTCTTCCCATAGATTTATGAATTTGGTTAGTTTCCTTCTTGAGCATATTCCTCGGATAAAAGCTTCCCAATATCTTGGAAGACTATTTAGGGTGGTTATCACAATTTCTGCTTCTTCTACTGTATCACCAATGGCTTCTATCTGATCTCTAATTTGAGCCACTCTTGAAAAGTAATATTTCATAGTCTCTGACGTCTTAGTCCTTACACGTTTCAGGTGATTCCTCAGATCCATCTTCATGTTGATGTTTATCCCTTCAAATAGACTAGAGAGGGAATCAAACATTTCTTGGAGTTTCCCTTGATGATACTTGAGGAATCAAGTTATCCTTGATGGAGTCATATATAATCCTTTAGGATATGATCATATCCTTCATATTCTTAGAATTAACTTCCTCCTCTTCTGGTTCTTTCACTTCCTCCTTCACAAGTTTGTCTAGATCATTCTCTTGTAGGATGAGCATGATCCTATACTTCCATGCTCTGAATTTTTTAGCTCCTTCAATATTTTCATATAGATTGGTGGTCTTATTCATCTTCAACAGAATGAGAACTTCAAATAGAACAGGGAGGAAGAGTACTTACTTGAAGAAAATAGTTTTCGGCTAACCTCCTTCTGGATGACCTAGGGTTTGATGTAGAAACCCTAATTTCTCAACTAGAAACAATAATAGGGTTGAGAGGTGGAAAATATTCACCTGCTTAAGGAAAGGTATACGATAACCTACTTTTCCTGAGGTTGATGATCAAGTTTCAGAAAAAAATGAAACCCTAGCTTGTCCTGACAGCAGTAACATGTCAAAAACTGAAACATCTTGGATTTTGGATCTCTCTCCACAGAAAGATGTGCCCTTCAAGGGTGATTTGAGGGAAACCTCTTTACTGGATGATTTGTCGAGGGATATGTTCAGAATGAAAAACCCTAGTTGTGCAGTGCCTCATTTGAGGGTGGCTCTGATACCATGTTAAATTTTATCAATTTTCTTAGATGATATCTTAAAGCAAATTACTAGAAGATCGCTGAAAGAACAACATGAAAAAAATTTACAAGAACAAACTCATCTCTAATAGGAGGAATACAATACAACTACAATATCTTTCGAAGTTACATTATTTTAACAATCAATTATCCAACTGCAAATAGATTTTGAAATGCAATTTTAGGTGAAAGTTGTCATTGTTATGTCGAACTTACTTATACCCAGGAATTAATAGAACTAATAAATTGAATGAATGTAAAATTTGATTCAAGGTATTCATGTTTTCTCACTCACAATTCTTATGGTTGAGCAAAAGCCGCATGCAAAATCCCAAATATTCTTACCTTCCAAAAAATAATGATTCTACGTTAAAAAATCATGTTTTTTAGGAAATAGTAAATTTTAGAAACTTGAAAACTAAAAGAAACTTTGAAACTAATTTTCTATTAAAAATTGTCTTAATCATATTAAAAAAAATCTTAATAGATATTACACACTTTACATCAATTTTGTCTTTAAAAAATGTCTTCAGGGCGCTCGCACGAAGTTGGTTCCACTTTTTAGTGCAACTTTAGAAATTGAAAAGGCACATCTGAAATGTTAATCTATAACGCATATGCGTTATTAATGCTATGTTGAGAAAACCCGAGCCCAAAATTGAGGCTAAGGTTAGTTAGCCAATATTGCATGTGCGATATATCACACTTGCAATTTGTGACACCCAAAAAAAAATAGATGCCCATGGCCTCAATTTCTTATTTGCACAGTGAAGGCCACGATATCGAAACAATAAAAAACTGTACCAGCAATTTGAGTTTGAGACTTTGGAGGCGCCTTTGGAAGGTATTTTGCAAGGCCAATTCAAAACTTGGATCCAATGGAAGGTAAGTATTCATTTTCTTCACAAGTTCTTTCAATTGTTTTTTTGTTTTTGTTAATTTTATAGTTTTTATATTTGTTAAAATGAATTTAATAAATTTTTTGAATTAAATCAAACAATGATATATTAAAACAATTTTTAATTTGTTGTTTTGATCTTAAGAGATAAGGTAAATGTTGAATATAACGTGCAAAATTAACCCACTAATAACCAAGAACCAAACCCAAATACAAACCCAAACACAAACCCAGATACAGACACAAACCCAAACATGGAGGGGGAACAAGACCGAAATTCAGAGATTCTGGCTCGTTTGGGTGCATTGAGGCGCCTTAGATCATTGTTTAGAGGTGGGGACCATTTGAGACAATCATTAACAAAGGAATTGGATACCATAACAAACACAATTGCCAATTCCTAGGGAGCATTGTACAGCATTAGCTCGTATAGAGAATCCATGAGGAAATACTATTACGATGGTTTGAGCTATAAAGACATAAAAGAAATAAATATAACCAAAGAAGAATTATTTTCATTGTTTAGGGACCCTAGCACTGGATTGGTTCCACCCACCAGTCGAACACACATTTCTATATATTGTTGTGTGGAACCAAATGTGAAAGAAAATTGGATGGATCGTTGGTACATGGTCTTCGATGAAGACCCTCATGGGAATAGAGAAATCCCATTCTATTTCCTGAGGAATTTGTATGCATAATTTATCTTAGGGAAACATGTTAACTATTTTGATATTTTAGATTTCCAGGCTGTGGGTCATGGGATGCCCCAAGATATGGAAGGGGCTAGGAGTAATCCTAATCGTGTTCCATGCCCTCCACACACACCAAAACCCCCTCGGGTATATCCTCCTGCAGGTCATGCTATTGATGAAACACATGAGGCCTTATTCGACTTGGAAGATACATTACTTCAACATGGGACTATTTTCCAAGGAAATTTAGGCCAAGTGGTTTGCATGTCTGAGGATGGCCCATCCCACACTCAGGATCCACATACTAGGTCTCCAGACCGCACTAGAGGTATAGATCGCACTAGAGATGCAGAGGGTTCAGAGTGTCATGTTATTCCACACCCTTGCACAGTGTGTGGAGGCATATGCAATGGGCCTGGTTCAAAGTTCCGGGAAGATGCATTAATTCGATATGTAAGTAAAGATCATTCTTTTCGTATTATATTTTGTTTTATATCACAATTTTAAATTGTTTCATAATTTATTTCTATTTAATTATCTAAAAAATGATGTGAACAAATATACAGATGGTGTCCCATCACACCCTAGATTCGCATAGTTGAACGATTGATGTTGAAAACATTGATGCAGCGGTCAATGTTGCATATGGTTTTGGTGCTTCACCATTAGCTGTAAGAATATTACTTTTTAATTTGTCATCGTTATATACAGATTTATAGTAGATATTGCAACATTCAATATGTCCTAATTTGGATACAATATGTTTTATGCAGGGTGGGCATGATGAGTTTGTGGAATCCCAGCCAAGTCCCTCGCATGTAGAGGAAGATTCCCAGACATAGGTATTATTTTAATTATGTTTTTAATTGTGCTTATAATAATTCAACATGTACGCATTTAATTATTAGAAATTTTCTAATTGTATGTTTATGTTTTGTTACGTAGCATGATATATATGCCACCATAATGACCTTTTTGATTTGGGACCCGCCTCTTCCCCCCCAGGTACATGTATGTTTCGCGTTCTTTGAAAAAATAACTTTTCAGCCATCTTGTATATGTATCATTTTCTTTGTATTATCTGAAATTGACGTATGTTACTTTACATATACATATACAAATCTAGGTTGTTGGTGACCCACATTTCCCCTTGAAGTACATGTATGTTTCACTTTCTTTGAAAACATCATTTTCCATCCATGTAGTATATGTCTCATTTTATTTGTATTTGCTGACATTGACATATGTTACTTTAAGAAGGAATCAATTGAGCCAGTGGTGCTTGAACGACACCAAATATAGGTTGTTGTTGACCCACCTCTCCCCTCCCCCCAGGTACATGTATGTTTCTCTTTTTTTGAAAACATCATTTTCCGTCCATGTTGTATATATGTCTCATTTTATTTTTATTATTTGACATTGACATATATTACTTTATGTAGGATTCTAGTAAGGCAGTGGTGCTTGAATAGCACCAAATTGAAGTTGTTGGTGACCCACCTATGACTCCCCACTAGGTACATTTATGTCTCTCTTTCTTTTAATTGTGCTTTTAATGATTCAACATGTATTTTTTTAATAATTTGAAATTTTTTAATTGTATCTTTATCCTTTTGTACATAGGAACATAATTTTTGATTATGTTGTCCACCGAGTGACCTTCTTCGCTAATGCATATATAAATCATTTTATCCCGTTGTCAATTATTCAACTGTTACATTGAAATATTACACTCTCGATCCCTGTGCCGACCCTTTGTCTAATCCCCAAGTTTCTCTCTACTAAAGTTGACTAAGATTGAGATTTTCCTGCTTTTTTCCCTCTCTAGGAAGTTCGACGCTCTTGTCCTTCATGTAAGGTGCTCCAGCACCGGTGCTCTGTCTCCCATTGCTAGGAGCACTGACGACACTTTTTCTTTTTTTGGAAAGTGTGTCGGTGGTGTTTTGAGGGAAAAAATTGAAGATTCAATATCCTTCTCGAAGGTGTATGAGGTGGTGGTTTATCCCTATAATTTAGGTAAGGTGGAATTCAGTTCCTAACCTATAAGAAATATCCATTTGATCCCTCCTCCTAATCCTCAACCTATTCTATCCCTTTAGCCTTATAAATTCAACCCTCTCTCCATTTGGAAGAGAGGAAGGTCTATGGTACTCTTATGCTGGTGGACTTTCTAGGTGGCTTACTATCTTTCTTTGGAGGTTTTGGCTTGGATTGTTGGATGGAATATTGCAGCGTTAAGGCTAGGTTGTAATGTTCTCTCCTATGTAATTCTATGTATCTCCTTGATTACATTAATACAAATATCTTTCCATAAACGTTGTTGTCTTGATGATGTTTATAGCTTTCTTCCTTAAGTGTTAGCTTAGATCAATTATATGTTTGGATACGCATATGTTGTTTGTTTGTTTCCACATGCTTTATAGGGTTTTGGAGCTGTAGATATGAATATTCTGGAGCTTAGCTCAACAAAGAGAAGAGGATCTATGAATATCAGGTAAGTGATCTATCTGTGTCTTTGCATTTCTGATTGATCTAGGAAAGTAGATTGTATTATGTATTTGATTTGTTCTAGATCCACTTGGACATAGGAGATTTGGCTATTATTTTGTTTTGTTTCTCCACTAGTGCAATTGGGATTTGTAGACATAGCTCCATTGGTATCATTTTTTTAGTGTCGTTAAGTGTTTTCTCTATAGACATTCTTTTCCTTAGTAGACAGTGCGCTGTCGACACTTTTGTGCAGTGTGGTAGGTGCGCCATGATGCTCTGGTGCAGTCTATCATTTGTGATGTAGGTAGGCGCTTTTGTGTAGTATAGTATGTGCACCATAGGAGATCTGGTGCAGTATAGTATGTGTGCCATAGGTTCTATGGTGCAATATAGGGAGGCGCGCTGGCCTATAAAACTCAATTTTTGGCTCAGATTTCCTTCATTTTTGGGTTTTGGTTTGATGGATTTTGGTTTTTAGGCTGCATGTGATAGTCATTGACCCCCTAGACCCAACATTATATCTTCATCCCTGTTGGAATATATTAAACCCTCTCATAACTTAGGATAAAATAATTAATCATTATTTGATTAATTATTCACCCACTAGCTTAATTAGTTGGCATCCACTTGCACCTTAAAGTCAATACATGCCATCTATATCCTAGGAATGATTTATTTCCAATTCTGGGTTGATATTAACCACCTTTTGACCATCCAGAATTAGTATATAGGACTTTACAATAGATTCTGCTTTATTCTTCTTTTTCTGCTTTTCCTGCTTTTCTATGGATAAGATAAAAGCTAGTCAACTAGGAAAATGGGAGCTTTTGTTTCCAACCGATCCTCCATTATTTTTTCTCCATTTTCTAGGATTAGCATGTGTTTTCCATATCCTTGACAACTCACTCATTCTTTTTCCAACTCGTGAGGTCCTTGATAGATTTGGGAAGTGCTTTAGCCACCTATGGGGGTTTGCTATATTTTGGTAAGTCAGCCTTTTTGAGCTTTATGAGTTGTTTCCATACAATTAGATTTTCCTATGATGGATTTACTATTTATGTACACTATTATTCATCATAATTCAATGGAAGGATACACACCAATATTCATCTCTTCATTCATGTGATTCAGTCTCTTTTCTTCTCTCTATTTTTCTTGTGTATGCTTGTGAGAATTCTTAGTAGCAAGATATATTTCTTGTGCTTCTTCTTAGCATCATTGATCATAGAATTGATCTATTATTTCTACATGGTATCAGAGATACAAGGTTGATCAAGTTATACAGAGTTGAGGAGCGCTTCCAGTCTCCTATCCCTCTCTGAAGAAGAGCTTGTCTATCTTACAAGATTCTCTCCTAGTTTGTTTTGCATGTTGCAGAGAGTATCTCTTAGAGCATATCAAAAAATTCAATATGGATTCAAAATTTCCTCTACTATCTCCTTTCAACTATGCTGATTGAAAGCCAAAGATGAGTGCATACTTGAAGAGGCAATGTCTCTTTGATGTCTCCATTGGTGCATTGAGTGAACCTGAGTCTTATGAAGAGAAGGTTGATTGGATAAATAATCGTGATAGAGCTTATGGAATTATGTGTTTGGGAATGTCTCCAAATATATATCATCTCATATATTCTGCTGAATTTTCATTTGAGCTTTGGAAAATTTTGGACAAAGCTTTTGGTTTGCAGGAAATTGAAGATGAAGCATGGAGCAAACCTAGCATCTCCTCTTGTTCTCTCTCTCAAGATTTCTTGGCCTCTACATTCTCTGATGAAGTTTATCATGATGAATAAGTTTCTCATACAGTTCATGTTGCTTCTACCCTCATTGATTTGAATGCTTCCTCCTTCAATGAAGAAGCAAATCTTGAAGAGCCATCTTTTTCTGTGTCTCTTGAAGGTGATTTTTCTTCTTGTGATACTATTGATGAAAAAGAAGTAAATAATGGAGCTGCTGCTGATATTTATTATGATCCTATAACCCATTCATTGTTCTCTAAATCTCCTATCTTAGATTTTGAGATCTATGTGCCAGATTCTTCACACCTTGTGCATACATCTCTCATTGATGGTGTGCAACCCAGTAATTTCCAGGATGTTTGCTTAGCCAAATCAAGCCTTATTTGTGTCATACAACTTACCTTACTTGATCTCACATGCGTCAACATATCCTCATTTTTTCTTGGAATCAATATTCAGAGCCTTCTTGAAGATTGTGAACATCTCATTCTTTCCTCCTTTCATACAGAGGATTCATTACCAGTGTATTCCCATGAGTCTATTGATATGCTTATATGTGATCCTTTGGATTCTGATTTAGAAGCATATTTTTAGGTTTATACACATATCATACCACCATCCATACCATCTACCATAGCTCTGAATAATCTTAAGACTATACAAATCCCTAGTTACTTAGTTGATTCCTCATTGGTCTCTTATGTAGTGATATTTATCTTACATGATTTGAAGTCTTTCCTAACTTTCAGTGGATGGTTATCCATGACCTTAGTCATATATGGAATGATATTAAACATGTTTGTATCTGTTCTAAACACTTATGGTTTAGATCTTATGCCCATCCATCATTCATATTTTTACACCTATCAGTTTTCCCCAATTGCTCATAATTTTCCTAGTCTAGCCCTATATCCTCACGGAGCCATTTAAGACTCTGTCCTTGCTGTTCCATATGTTAATATTTCTGATATATCATAGTTTTATCAGCCTCATATCAGATATATATAGGTGCTATATTATATTGGAAGATTGACATGTGATTCACATCACAATTTTGCAGCTATTCAGGGAATTGGGTGTGAAATAAATTTCCTTATTTTTTGTACTCTTTGGAAAGGAGTATGCACAAATATCTTTTCCATTTCAGATTATGTTTGCAGATTAGATTTTGACAGAAGAAAGAGGCATTCAGATAATTCTCCTACTTCATCAATTGATGAGATACAAGGAGTCTCTCCTCTTCCTTCTTGCAGGTTATACACTCCAGCACATGATCATGGAGTTCATGATTTCTTCAGCAACTCCTTCATCCAGAAGCAGTTCAGTGAGCTCATTAAAGTGAAGATGAAGATATGTTGAAGACATATTTCAAATTTTGTGCCTTTTCCTATCTTGAGGGAGGATTTTCCCCATGTGGTTTTGCCTCTTTCCTCACTTTTCTAGACATAATAATTGTTAAAGGGTGACCATAGCCTTGTTTCTGGACCCTATATGCATCTATATTTTTTGTCATACCATCATAAATTCATACTTATAGGGGGGTGTTGGAATATATTAAACCCACTCATAACTTAGGATAAAATAATTAATCATTATTTGATTAATTATTCACCCACTAGCTTAATTAGTTGGCATCCACTTGCACCTTAAAGTCAATACATGCCATCTATATCCTAGGAATGATTTATTTCCAATTTTGGGTTGATATTGACCACCTTTTGACCATCTAGAATTAGTATACAGGACTTTACTGCAGATTCTGCTTTATTCTTCTTTTTCTGCTTTTCCTATTTTTCTATGGATAAGATAAAAGCTAGTCAACTAGGAAGCTGGGAGCTTTTGTTTCCAACCCATCCTCCATTCTTTTTTCTCCATTTTCTAGAATTATCATGTTTTTTCCATCTCCTTGATAACTCTCTTATTCTTTTTCCAACTTGTGAGGTCCTTGATAGGTTTGGGAAATGCTTTAGCCACCTATGGGGGTTTGTTATATTTTTGTAAGTCAACCTTTTTGAGCTTTATGAGTTGTTTCCATACAATTAGATTTTCCTATGAGGGATTTACTATTTATGTACACTATTATTCATCATTATTCAATGGAAGGATACACACCAATATTCATCTCTTCATTCATGTGATTTAGTCTCTTTTTTTCTCTCTATTTTTTCTGTGTATGCTTGTGAGAATTCTTAGTAGCAAGATCTATTTCCTATGCTTCTTCTTAGCATCATTGATCATAGCATTGATCTATTATTTCCACACTCCCCTCAGTCATTGAGTGTTTTTTTTGCATTTTGGTTGTTTTGGAGCAATTCTTGATTGTTTTGGAGTTGTTTGGGTGCTTGTCATATTCCTTTTGATTTCTTAATGAATGGAGTGCTGTAGATATTCTCTATTTTTTTGTTTGTAGATATGAAAAGAATACATATATCAAGCTTCATTTTGATACATGCATTTGAAAAATAAAAGTGCTTATTTTCTTTGTTTTGTGCATTGTTAAGATATGTAGTATCTTTGATTTCATTTGCACTTTTT
Source organism: Pseudotsuga menziesii (assembly GCA_001517045.1). Lineage (NCBI taxonomy): Eukaryota > Viridiplantae > Streptophyta > Pinopsida > Pinales > Pinaceae > Pseudotsuga > Pseudotsuga menziesii. The sequence continues at coordinate 67,639 of LPNX010251347.1, forward strand.
AGACTATATTTGTAGAAAGATAGAGCTAGTGCACTCTAGGAGAGAATTTTCCTTTCCTTTCTTGTTTAGATTCATGTTTTTTGAAGAGAAAAATCAATCAAAATAGAATCAAATTAAAAAAAAAAAGAAACAAGCCAAAACTTTTTTCTTAGGGGGGCAAAGAGCCCCCAAAATTTTTCTCGGCGGCTCACGCCCCCATACCCCCCTTGCTTGTGTATGAATTCATAGGTATTTTCAAGAATTGTGATTGATGTTGAGCTGTTAAGATTCATAGTTGGATTTGAATAGAACTTGGTTTTCTTAGATCTTTGATTTTTGTCTTCTTTAACGAAAACTCTTTCCCTACCTTAGGTAGTTTTCATTGAAAGATAAATGTGCATTGTCATGTAGCTAGGATTTGCATTCTTTTTACATTCCCTATCTACACATCATGCATCCACTTAACTACTTAAGATAAAATTAATGCTATATTAGGTTTAAAATCATTTAGTACTTGTGTGTAAGTTAGTGATGTGTTCGGGCATCGTAAAACATAGTAGCTGTTGTTAATTTGTCTGCACTGCAACCCAAGACTCATGTGGTTCTTCCACATATCGTCAGTATATCGAACGACCTTTCACGTACCCTTGAGGTATATAGAAATTTACTTCACGTACTCAATTGTATATAGGAAGGCCCCTTGTGAAAGATTGTGCATTAGACAACACTACTACCGATTTGAGCTCCCCTGTACCTAGCGTATATTGGGAGACCCTCTTAGGATTCCTGTGACCATATGAGTTATCCTTTTGGCTTGTCCTGTGAGGTTCCTGAATTTTGATCCACTTCAATTCACACAGTTTGCTTATGGATTTTAGACTTGAGTAGTGTTTGATCTTATGTGGTATTTCATATATTCTTAGAGAGTTCAGATATGGGAGACTCTCCCAGGACCACCAGTCAAGAGAACCCTTTTCAGGGTATGTCTTTTGTTTCTCCCCCCTTGTGGAGCAGTTGGTCCTCTCTTCATGGCCACTTTGAACCTTCCTGGATTGACTATAGGATTACCTGTATGGTTATTCTCCAATCCTATTATACCAAATGCACCCTTTGTGTCGGATCCTAGTCCTTTACCGCATGAGCATCAAACTAATGTTAACCCTTCTCCTTCTTTGTTGAATGTTGAATCGACTTCCCTACCTTCCTCTTCATCTATTGAAAACTATAATGTTAGTAAACAGGCGAGTAAGAAGAAGACCAAAAGGAAGGCTAAGAAGAATAACACTAAGAAGAAGGTCCTCACTCCAACCTATGACCTTCACGTTGGAATCCCACCAACCACTGGTCATCATGTTGGGGGTATTGATGTACCTATTTTCGACACCCATAAAGCTAAGTTCCCTTGTAGGATTTGCAAGGGTGATGACCTTCTCAAGGACTATGTTGGTCTCTCCCTTGTGTTATAAGTGTGGTCTGAACATCCTATGTCATCAGTCTCTGATCATCATGCTGATGATGCCCTGTCAACCAGTGACTCTTTGGTTAAGAGTTGAAAAGGAAAGGTTAGGTATCGTTGCTTTCTATGTAAGGATATGCACCGCACTTACCTTTGTCTTCGCATGGATGAAGCTTCAAAGTTTTTGGAAGATATTATTGTTCCTTAGCAACAACGTCCAACCAGTTATCGTAAGTTGTCCCTTGACCTTCCGTTGGTTGATCAAGTGGTTGATCCAAGTCCATCCTTCGTTGATCCCACTCTTCCATTGAAGATTGAAGTTGAAGTGGTCGATCCAAGTCCATCCTTGGTTGATCCCACTCTTCCTTTGGAGAGTGAAGTTAAAGTGGTTGAGTCGATGTCATCTCCACCTGATCCCACTCTTTCATCAGAGAGTGTTGGAAATGAAGTAGTCCCTTCGACAGAGTCTTCGTCTTCTCCCTCTATTCCAATTGAGAGTGAAAACCATCCTGCTGAATTTTTCGTAGTTAGTTCTAGTTGTTCTATGCAAGAAGAAGTTTTGTCTCTTTCAATAGAACCCTCTCCGAGTAGTGAGGTTATTTTATTTGACTGGAATAACCTAACAGAATATCATCTTCATTCGAGTGTTCCTTTCCAGATAGTTGTGTGAGTTACTGCTAAGAGTATACTTCTCACTAACATTCATGAATGGGCTTCTGTTATCATTCTATCCCCTATTGCTTGGAAAGCCATAGGTTCTCCTCCACTTGTTCCAGCTACTGATCACATACTGGATTTTAATCAAAGACCTACAGCACCATTAGGGATCCTTCCTCAGTTTCCTATCACTTTGGAAGGAAAAACTATCTGTATCAATATTATGGTAGTCCAACGTACCTTAGATTTCAATATCCTCCTTGGGCGTGATTATGTTTACGCCATGAAAGCTGTAGTGTCCACACTCTTTTGAGTGATGTATTTTCCCCATGATGGGAAGATTGTGACTGTTGATTAGCTTTCCTTTGTTAAACCTCATTATCATGTGACTCCTAGTCATCAGACTTCCCTGAATGTCCCGCATGTTCTTGTGGCTCTTTCCCCTTCTAGTTAGCTTCTTCCCATAATAGGTAAAATGGGGGGCATGGCTCCAGCCTCTGGATATCATACTGAAATAGATGCTTGCGAGCATAGTTCTTTTTCTGTGTCAAGATCGTTAAAAAATGAAACAAACTTTGTGAGCATAGTTTATTTTCTGTTTCAATCTCGTTAAAAAATGTAACAGGTCTATGAGCATAGTTCCCATTCTGTGTCAAGCTCGTTAAAAAATGAAATGGATGTCCTCAAGCATAGTTACTTTCTGTTTTAATATTGTTTAAAAATGAAACAGTTTCCCACGAGGATAGGTACTTTTTGTTTCAAGCTTGTGTAAAAATGAAACAGGCCACCTTGAGTAGTGTTTATTCTTAGTTTCAAGCTCATTAAAAAATAAAACTGACCTTGACCACAGTTCCTTTCTCCTGTCAAGCTCATTAAAAAATGAAACAAATTCTTTCATTGTGTCAAGAATCAATGAAGCTTGGCGGGAATGTACCCTCTCTTTATTAGTGTTAAGTTACTTTAAATTTTATACCGGGGGAAAGTACCAACCACTGGACATCATGTTGGGAAACCAACCATCAATGGAAGCCATTTTAAGCATACTTTCTTTAGTTTCGATCTCGTTAAACAATGAAACGACCCTTTTGAGAATAGTTCATTTTCTATTTCGAGCTCATTAAAAAATGAAGTAGGTTTCCTTAAGCATAGTTTACCTTTTGGTTTAAATCTTGCATAAAAATGAAACCATGTTTTGAGCATAGTTGTTATTCTGGTCCAAGCTCATTAAAAATGAAGCAGATACCCTGAGCATTCTTTCAATTGATCTTTGAGCTCGTTAAAAACAGTAAGATGGTGTTGAGCTTACCTTTCATTTTTCGTGCTCTGGTTAAAACATGAAAACTGGTTTGAGCTTGCTTTATCGCTTTTTCATGCTCTGGTTTCAAACATGAAAAAGGTTCTGAGTGCCTTTTATACCTTTCTCATGCTTGTTAAAAACTCCGTGAAGAGGTATCGAGTATAGTTTTACTATTTTTCAGACTCGTTAAAATTGGATTATGAAAAAAGATCTCATTTGGTAGTTATTTTTAAGCTCTTTTTAGTCTCCTTAAAACACAAAAATATTTCCAAGTGAGCTTGTTACGTTCATGCTTGTAAAAGAATCAGAATGGTCGACTAGGCGGTGGTAGGTTATCTCTTTTTCAACCCAACTAGCCTTATTTACAAAAAAGGACTCTTTTGGAGTCTTCTTAGTCATTCCAGACTCTGTAAACATGAAAGGACAAATGAGTTTGCTTTCATCAGACGCGTAAAATGAAACGATGAAGGACCTTTTCTGGGAATGAACCCCTCCTTTCTCAGGTTCGTAAAACATATGAGATTGGACTCGTCCAAAGGAAGAGCTATATAGAGCATTTGTTACCCTTTTCCAGCTCGTTAAAAAGAAAAGATGCACTCATTAATCATGATGGGGAAATTAAGGAAAGAGTTTGTATTTTGTTATGGCGGTACATAGTCACTCTTGCACATGGCACTCATTTGCAAATGCATTTTATAAGTACCTAGGAAGTTAGTTTGTCTTTGAGTCCTGCTAAGTACTAGAGTCTTCTTACTCCTTTGAGTTGTCCAAGAATACTCTCACCATCAGTTTCATTGGGGGACTGGTATCATTCTTGTGTCAATATTGCCAAGTCATGCCATGCCCATGTTTAAGAGAATTTTGTTCATGTTATCACTATCTGCAGTCATCTTACCTTCTATCATGTTGGTCATCCCTAAGTCGGTTTTGTACATCACTCTGTTGTCTAATTTAGTCCAAAAAATCTATGATCATGTTTCATGTCGATGATGGGGGATTCATCATGGCCATGCTTCGACGAGTCTATTTTTGTCGACCTCAACCCCTTCTCAGGAATTATACTTAGAAACCAAGTCAAGTAACTTGGGCCTGCATGCCTTAGTGGGAGGTTACCTCACTTTTACCATGAGTTTACATCATTGGCTCTTGATTGAAAGATCTCATCGAGTGTTCAACTCCAAGTCCTTTATTCACATTCATTGGGATGTATTAAGATACCTTGGGAATCATTGACATCAATGGTAATTTCCCTTGCACTTGTTAACAGTTTACATCATTGACTAGTAATCAAGTGGTTTCTACCATGTTAGACATCAAGACATTGTAATCACATGGTTAGATTCATATCGTTGCAGGTTTGGATTGAATACCTTGGGTTGTCATAAATATTCACCTAGGTTGCGATGGAGTTTGTTTTGAGTCATATTACACGGATCCACATTTGTGTTGGTCATGGCTGTGTTATCATCTCATCATGGATCTACACTTCTGTCTAGTAACCATGATTGTGTTCAGTCGGTCTTTACTACCATGTATCTACATTGTATTGGTCGGCAGCCATGTTACGAGTTATATGAGATTTGAGTCAATGATACTATAGCAACTTCCAACCAACATCCTTGCTTTATATTTCTTCACTTTGGAAAGCAATCACCTATCGCATTCCTCTAACTTCGTGTTTTGGGGGGCATTATGTTACACAGAAATCTTGCACTCTTGATCCATGTGCCAACCCTTTTCCTATTCCCCAAGTTTCTCTCTGCTAAAGTTGACTGAGATTGAGATTTTCCTGCTTTTTTCCCTGTCTAGGAAGGTTAACGCTCTTTTCCTTCATTCTAGGAGTGTCGACTACGCTTTTTCCCTTTTTGGAAAGTGTTTCGATGGTGTTTTGAGGGAAAAAATCAAAGATTCGAGATCCTTCTCGAAGGTGTGTGAGGTGGTGGTTTATCCCTATCATTTAGGTGAGGTGGCATTCAGTTCCTAACCTATAGGGAATATCCCTTTGATCCCTCTTCCTAATCCTCAATCTATTTTATCCCCTTAGCCTTATAAATTCAATCCTCTCTCCATTTGGAAGGGAGTGTTACAACTGATTTTACCAGACATAGTGGATCACACCTTTATGGCCTTTCCTATCCCTCTGTAGACTCTTTGGACCCCATGGACCATTTTTGTACCTTTGATGTTTCCAATATCATCCCTAAAAACATGCATTATTTGCTATACGCGACTTTTAAACCTATTCTTGCGTATATACGTAGATATGACCCTCAAACCCACGTACATCGGGATGTGTGCAAAAGGCCAAATAGTTTTGGAGTTTTCCTTGATGTGGATCTGAGTCACTTGTCTCTTGTCCTTCCATATGCCTTGAGATCACTTAGATTTGACCTTCCATTACCCCATTGAAGCACTATATAAGGAACCCTTTGGATACATTGAAAATGGAGGAATTAAAGAGCAAGAAAACTATAGTCCATTGTTGCTGGAGCTTATACTTGAGTCTGCATCCCTTTGTCCCTTGGAGCACTTTTTTTTCTTCCCAAGATTTCCTTTTCTTGTGAGATTTCTATAAAGAGATGGAGGATTGAGTTGGTGGAGGCCCAGGTCGAGGACTAAGTTTCTCTAGTTCACAGATGTGCTGACAGAGGTTGTCACTATTGTAATCTCTGATTTATATTAATAGAAATATCTTTTCCTGTCCAATAATGTGAATTTAAATCGGTATTGAATCCATCGATGCTTTTAAATGCTTATATGTTATTGATTATATATGCTGGAGTAGGTCTAACACCATCATATAGCATGCTTGTCTTGTTTGTTGAATGTTGAGAGAGCAAATTTCTAATACAAGTGAGAGTGGAAAAGCTCAACATGGATCTACATCGACCATCTGGAATAAGGTATGTTTCGAGATCCTTTAGTGTTAGATGTTTTGTTTCTCTTGCATATGGGAAAGGATTGATTTCTGTGGTTAATCTGTCTATTGTGGTACCCCAAGCCATAGGAAGTTTTCTCCATAATAGAATTGGCGACCATACTGGGGAGTTCCTAATCATTTCCTTTGGGGGTTTTATCGGCATTCAATGTTCTTGAATTGCTATGATTTATCTATTTTTGAGTCAGGTCTGGGGGCATGTTTGCCTTGTAGTGTCTGATAGGAGTAAATTTTTTCTCAGCTTGTCTATTTACCTTTTTTTTCTCTTTTCTTCCTGTACATGAGTTTTGTCTTCACAGTTGCATGTACACGTGGTTTTTACTGGTATATCCACGTATATACATGGGTTTTCTTCACACAGTCACATATGCCGTGAGTTTTTCCTTTTTGGGGAAGATTAAGTGTTGCTGGGTGAGTTTGGATAATTGTTGAGTCTTCTTAAATGCTTCTGGAGTCTATATACACCTCTGTTTCTGACCAAAGACGATTTTTAGTTTGAATTTTTTGAGAATGTTCTTGTCATTGCATTTTCTATTTTTTGTTTTGGGATTAGTGCATTAGGTCTCTTTTACCTTAGTGATTTTCTTGGGTGATTTCTGATAGTGTTTGCAGAGTATGGGGGTGATAGAGTCATACTTTTTATTTTTATCTCATTTTAATTCAAAAAATACAAAAACATTTGCTTTTTGCATCATTATGCATTGTTGCATTGTTGCATTTTGCATGGTACTTGCATTAGGTTTGCTTGGAGAAGTATTAGTCATATTTTCATATAGGAATGATTGCATCTTCATTTGAAGGAAACTTTTTCACTTCACGTAGTAGCATACCCTGTTTTTCATTGGACACAGTGCATTTACATTGATTGTTAGGTGTGCATTTTACTTCTTGTTGCGTCATAACATCGTTAGTTGCACGATCATTTTCCCTTTTGAGTAATAAGCCAATTAAAATCAACGCATGATAAAATGAATTACACTCTTTTCTTTTATAGGGTGCACCAACAAGATTAGGTTTTAGGGTCTTGGAATAGTTCATTGTGAGTGAATTCTCCAAGACCACTAAATGAAACATTTATGTGTCTGTCCAAGTGAGAGAGTGAAATTCCTTTATATAATTAGTGTTTCTCAGGATCCTCCTCTTACAAGGGAGTTAAGCACAAGGCAGTGTGAGCGGTTATTGATTGGGATGACCCTTGGTCATAACTGAGTAGCACTAGAGATATTTTCAAGATTGTATTCATGTCTATGGGATTTTTCAAGAGTTTCAGGCTTTGCTACCCTGCCCATACGGTCAATCTCGCATGCGACTATCCGCCTGAGCATTGATTATATTGAGGTGACCTTAGTTGCCTTACCTAGGTTATCGAGGGGGTACTTTACAGAGGTTATTCTGTAGGTGTCTTGGCTAGGTCTGGGTTGGAGAACACAGTCGCTATATGCGTTGAAGCTGAGGGCCACTATAATTGGTTATGAACCTCTGCTTGTTGTGTATGGGAGTCTCAAGCCTCTCCTAGGCGAGACATACCTTCTTCATTCGGGAGCTCACATATCCTACCCTTGTTTTCTTGTGATTTGGCTTTGCATTATATAGGTGTATGCTCTGTGCACACTAGTTTTCCTAGGGTTTGCGTAATTAGATAGAGTCTTTTTCATTATTTTTGAGTCATTGTGGATTCAGGTGTGGCACTTCATCGTTCTCGTCGTTTAGTAGGACTTTCACCTTCCACATATCCTCCTCCTTTGGGAGAGAGAAATAGATAGTCTGGGTGGACTACTTCTCACATTGATTCACACACGATGGGAGATCACGAGGATGAGATTCCCGAGATGTCTTCTCGACCTCAAGAGGTTGGGGATGTAGATTCTACTCCTGTGTATGATCCTTCACCAGAAATACCTTCACATTCTGGTTATGATCCCTCATTCATAGGTCACCGGTATTGGTTCGCAGGTGACAAGACTCACCATGAACCCACAAGAACTAGTTATATTCATTATGGCATGACTGATATCCCCGTACATGATCTGGCACATCATGTCGAGTCAGAAATTGAACCTAGCACTATGCCTGGGGGCACTCCTATTCCTTGTTAATGTATTTGTAACTTTAGAATGTATTCATATGTATATCTTATGTATTGTAACCCGATGTTTATTCTGGGATGTGTCTGTAATGTATTTGAGTCATGCCATGCCTCGATGTTCCTATTGGGAGGTTTTATAATGTAAACAAGTCATGTCAAGTCATTATGGGTAGCCCTCGTATTGGTCAAAGGTTAAATTCCCTGCAGTTGTGGGGGCCTAGGGTTATTATACTATCCTACAGAACTCGAACCTAGGTGATTCATTGTAAATCAGGGAAATAGTCCCCACCATTGTTTTAAGGATAATCCTCCTTGTTGGTCGGAGGAGGCAAAGTCCCCACAAGTTGTGGGGCACTAGGGTTATTAGACACTCCTAGAGATGTTGGATCTAGTAAGTAATTGTTAAGTGAGGCTAACATGTTGGAGTGGGATTCAAGTGAATGAAAGAATATAAATAGAGAGTGAGCCTCTCTATTTATCACACACACACTCAATCATTTTGGTGCATGGGTGAGAGAGAGAGAAGTTGCTAGGACAAGAGAGAGACTATTGCTGCCGGGAGATCATCTTTATGTTTTTAGGTTTTACTTTTGGTACTGATTCTATCTCTGAGGAATTTGTGCGATTTTCATCTTTATGGTTTCCCCAAGGAAAATTCTTTGTGTCTCTTGTCTCTTGTGTTTTATTGCTATGAATGTTATTCTCTCAGTTAAAGATCCTAATATCATAATGCTAGCTTGAATGATAAAAATCTAACATGGTATCAGATATAACCTAATAAGAAGACATTGTTTAGTTGCAGAAGCTAGGGCTTCTTACTTTTGGGTCTCTCTCCACAATCCATCAGCAAAAGTATGCTAGGCTAACTCTCCATTGAAGGGCGCATCTTTCTGTCGAAGCAGAATTCGATTCTGAGCATTTTCAGTTTTTGGTGTGGGAAATTAGGGCTTCTTACAAAAGAGGAATTTTTTAGTGAGCTCGACATAGGATTTATCTCCTCATAAAAATCTAAGTTTAGAGACCTGGGTAGATATTTTTGGTTGGGTATAACTTCGGGAAAGTCAAACCCTAGTTTGACCCCGAGCTGGAAAAACCCTAAAATACTAAAACTGTTAAGTTTTGGTATATTCACTATATCTCGGGATTGGAGAAGGATCAAGAGCTGAAAATTTGACAAGAACAATATAAAATCCTGATTTACACTATGTCCCAAATTCATCCTTAGATTCACTATATTATTGGAGATATGATCCCTCCAAGTTAGCGTTCCAACCTTTTCCAGGATTCATCCCTAAACCAGACACCTAGGGAGAATTGCTATATCTCAGGTTACAAAGGTCCAAATGAAATTTCTCAAGATTTTATAGAAAGGGAACGAACTGTACTTTTTTTGATCTAAGATTCAGACCTAGAAGATGAAATAGTGACACGTGGAAGTCTATACAACTTTGCTGTTCTAAGCAGTCCTGAAACAGGTCACCTTGGGAAAATGATCATAAGTACCAATTGGTGAAACCAATTCTGATGAAACATATGGTGTTGGAACGTGGATAGACGAGGATACCTTATTGCGAAGTTTTAGACATAGAGAAGTAGTAATTTCATAGATACCGCAAAAGAAGTATCAGGCTTTCTGCAAAAGAAATTGGTAAACTAGGGCTTCCTATTTCGGAAGCTTCCCTCCATTATTTTCAGAAAAGGAGTACATTGGACAGCTCAACTTGAAGAGATTTATATTTCTATCCAATCATATATGAAAGATTCCAATAAATTAGGGTTTCTTTGACAAACCCTAGATCATCCAGATCCGAAACCAGGACGGACACCTCAAATCGGTAAGATCTAATAGTTTGCTATTTTCATTTGAGGTTCTCATTTCAAAGTGATTTATCACATCAAATTGATGATAAGCTTGGTGAATTTGACAACTTCCAAGAATGGAAGTATATATCTCGCTGAAGAAAATGAATTGGACACCCACATGATTGGAGAGGTTCCAGTTCAGAGGGAGATGAGGCTAAAAGCCTTACACCATAAGAACTTGGTCAAGGCCAAGAAGATCATTGTTGATTCAATCATAGATCAACTTGTACCATAAGTGTCTTCCCTAAAGACACCAAATATGTTTGATTCCTTGACCAAGCTATTTCAAGGGAAGAACATAAATTAGAATATGATTTTAAGAAACCAGTTGAAGAATGTGAAGATCCAAAATGCAGAGACCATACAGTCATACTTTACAAGGGTATCTCAAATCAAAGAACAACTTGAAGCGGTAGAAGAAGAAGTGGAGAATTTAGAAGTGGTGATAACCACCTTGAATGGCCTCCAAAGATATTGGGATTCATTCATTCAAGGAATGTGTGCTGAAAGCAAGTGATTACTTTGGATAAGAAGAAGAAGAAGCTCGACTCATAATAAGAGAAGAGAAGATGGGAGAAACTGAAGATCAAGATCTCACCATCCAAAGAAGATACCTCAAGCGATGAGGAATATGAATATCTCAACTCTTAAAGAACCTCTTATCCATTCTAGAATTTGGATAAGAAATGATGCTATTATGAATGAAGAAGACGATAAAGCTAAAGGCTCAAGAAGGAGTCTACCCACGAAACAAATAAAGATAAGTATTCAATTGTCATTTCATGATATTATTTTGTTATGCATTGGTTTATATTCAGTTAATGTATTATGCATGATAGAATGTTTGCATTAATGATAGTATACTACTAATATGCATGTGATGGGTAAGTAGTTCATGATGCTATACAACTCTCCATTGCTACTTATCTATAATGAAACCTCTTTTCTGACATATTGGATTAGTGCACAATCTGAATGTTGTCCTGGTAGAGATGGAAGGAATTTAGAAAGTTTTCGTGAGATATGGATGAATGTTGTATTGGCTAAAGTAGCTGCATGATCATACATTTATGCATAATAATTTTCCAGTATGAATATTTCTTATGAAATGTTTCTAACCATACAAATGCATTTGACTTGTAGGAAAGACCGCATACATAATTGCCTACAAACAAAGAAGGATGAGACTTGTTCTGAAGAACAAGTAACGACAGTTCAAGATGAAGGATAATATGATGGATGTAGAGACATCATTGATGCAGAACCTTCCAGCCATGAAGAAGTAACCAAGAAGAAAGAGAATACCAGTTCAAGAAGAATGATGTCTAGAATGCAGTATTGATATGTGAAGGGAAGTTCGTAGTTCCATCATGCAGTAGATGGAAACATCATGGGATACAAGGAAAGATTCGTAGCACAAGGATTCTCATGAAAGGAAGGCATAAACTACGAAGAGACATTTGAAACCACTGGAAGTGAAGTCACATAATAGGTAGAATCATGTATGCAAATGAAAGAAGGCCTTGTACGAGCTCGAAAGACACCCATGGGATAACACATACATGAGGAGCTTGATGAAGATCTGAACCTTTGCTACAAGGTTGATAAAGGATGACAAGCTCACAGATGGGTGCGAGAAGAATGCTTTCAAAGATAGAGGATATTGTTATCCAGTGACCCTAGATGGATACATAGAATATTAGTAGCAGAGGAAGCTACTTGTCACTCCAGTACAGAATGTTTCATTACATAGAGTACGAAAGACAGAGGGAGTATGATGCTTTAGAGGGAGCGACTATAGAAGATCCTGAGGTTCAACATGGTAAGATAGGATGGATATATTAATAATGACTCTAGGATTTACTAAGTATAAAATGGATTCCAACCTTTGCTTCAAGTTTGAAGGTGGAAGACTAGTGATGCTCCTGTTATGTGTCAATGCACTATTTTCTAGGCATGGAGGTGTGGTAGAATATGGATGGAATATTCCTCGGATAAGGGAAGTATGCAGTAGAGATCCTGAAGAGGTTCGGGATGATGGACTGTAAGGCCATGACCACACCTATGGCATTGAACCTGAAGCTATTGAGTGATGCTTCATCAGAAGCGGTTGATGCTACATCGTCAGATGATTGGGTCCTTGATGTACTTGATGAACATTAGACCAGATATTTGCTTTGCTATGAACACCTTGAGCCAATTTCTAACAGATATGAGACATGTTCACTTGATTGCTGCAAAGCATATTCTGAGGTACTTAAGGGGTACATTTGATTATGGGCTCAAGTATGAGGAGAATCAAAAGATTAACCTGAATGGTTATGTTGATTCAGATTGGGTAGGAAGTGCCATCGATAGGAAGAGCACTTCAGGGTGTTTCTTCAGTATGGGATCAGGTGTGATCTCTTGGTTTAGCAGGAAGCAGTCCTGTGTGGCATTGAGTACAGCTGAAGCAGAGTATGTTGTAGCTTGTTCACCTAGTTGTGAGGCAGTATGGCTAAGGAAGCTACTGTCTAATTTATTTGATCTCTAGTTGGATGCTACTTGTATATATTGCAACAACTAGAGTTGTGTGAATTTGGCGAAGAACCTAGTGTTCCATGACAATTCGAAGCATATTGAGATCAAATATCACTATATCAGGGATATGGTGCAGAGAGGAGCAGTGAAGCTCCAGTATGTTGCGATGGATGAATAGATAGCTGATGCATTGACAATGCCATTAGCCAGAGTGAAGTTTGAATACTTGAGGGAGAATCTTGGTGTTCTCCAGATCGAGGTTCCCTCCAAAGGGAAGTGATGAGTCTGTGAGCCATTCTAACATGGTGAGAGGACTGGTTCCTTCCATGGTTTGATGTAAGCGCTGAGCCATTCTGTCATGGTGAGAGGATTGGTTCCTTTCATGTCAGATATGAGTGCTGCACCATTCTGATATGACTATAGGATTGGTTCCTACATTATCATATATAAGGGCTATTGCCATTCTCTGAATGTAGGTTCTTGTTCAGTTACCAGGAAAACTCAGTCTGGGACTGAGAGCCATTCTGATATGATTATGAGATGTGTTCTCACATGATCATATATGATTGCATGGCCATTTTGATGTGATTAAGGGATGTGTTCCCACTTGATCAGATATAAGGGTTGTTGCCATTCTCTAGGAGAATGGAGGCACCTAGTCAGTTACTAGGAATCCTCAGTCTGGGACTGAGATCCATTCTAATGTGACTATGGGATTGGTTCCCACATGATCAAATTTAAGTACAGATACTTTCCATAGATGATAGTAGGTGTTCCCTATCATGCTGGTGGATGTGAGTGCTAGCATTTCCATAGATGATAGTAGGCGTGTCCTATCATGCTGGTGGATGTGAGTGTTGTGCCTTTTCATAGATGGTAGTAGGTGTGTCCTACGATGCTGGTGATTGTAAGTGCTATGCCTTTCCATAGATGGTAGTAGGTGTGTCCTACCACGCTGGTTGATGTGAGTGATGTGCCTTTCCATAGATGATAGTAGTTGTGTCCTATCATGCTGGTTGTTGTAAGTGCTGAGCGTTTTCATAGATGATAGTAGGTGTGTCCTATCATGCTGGTGAATGTAAGTGCTGGGCCTTTCTCACATGAGTGGATTGGTTCCTATCATGGTCAGATGTGAGTGCTGGGCATGCCTTTCTGACATGGTGTTGGATGTGTTCCTCTCATGGTCAAATGTAAGTGCTGGGCGGGCCATTCTGACCTAGGGTCAGATATAAGCACTGAAGAAGACCTACATGGAGGCTAGGCCTACAACTAGCATGAAAAAAGGCTGGCTCTGTAGAACTTCCTATGACAAGAAGGATCATGAGATAGCACCCGTGATGATCCATCAGTGATAATCCAGATCAAGTGATGATCTAGATCCAGTGATGATGTTCCAGTGATGATCCAGATCCAGTGATGATCCAGATCTAATGATGAAGATGAATTGAAGATGAAGATAACTTGAAGATGAAGACGGCTTGAAGATGAAGATGAATTGAAGATAAAAAGGACTCGAAAGATGATCCAGATGATACAGAGAAGAAGACTTGTGCTAATAAATTGTGTCGAGCGAATACCTTCCTAGTTAAGAGGGAGTGTTAATGTATTTGTAACTTCGTAATGTATTCATCCATATATCTTATGTATTGTACCCCGATGTTTATTCTGGGACATTTTTGTAATGTATTTGAGTCATTTCATGCCCCGATGTTCCTATTGAGAGGTTATATAATGTAAACAAGTCATGTCAAGTCATTATGGGTAACCCTCCTATTGGTCAAGGGTTAAAGTCCCTGTAGTTGTGGGGTCCTATGGTTATTAGACTATCCTAGATAAGTCAACCGTAGGTGATTCATTGTAAGTCAGAGCAATAGTCCCCATTGTTGTGCTAAGGATAACCCTCCTTGTTTGTCATAGGCGGCAAAGTCCCCACAAGTTTTGGGGCACTAGGGTTATTAGACACTCCTAGAGATGTACACTCTAGTAAGTAATTGTTAAGTGAGGCTGACATGTTGGAGTGGGATTCAAGTGAATGAAAGAATATAAATAGAGAGTGATCATCTCTATTTATCACACACACACTCACTCATTGGAGCGCATGAGTGAGAGACAGAGAAGTTGTTGGGATAGGAGAGGGACTGCTGCTGTCAGGAGATCATCTTTATGTTTCCAGGTTTTACTTTTGGTGCTGATTCTATCTCTGAGGAAGTTGTGAGGTTTTCACCTTTATGGTTTCCCCAAGGAAAATTCATTGTGTCTCTTGTCTCTTGTGTTTTATTGCTTTGCATGTTTTTCTCTCAGTTAAAGATCCTAAGATCATAATGCTAGCTTGAATGATAAAAATATAACATTCATTTCCATGCGGAGATATTTGGGAGCACTAGTCACATTGCACCTTCCATCCCAGTTGGTGGAAGCTACCTCACATGTCCGTCCTAGACTTAGTGTTAGTAGTCAAATGCAAATACCAGAACTGAGACGAGTGACCATAAGGAACACCACCTACATCCCTTCACATGTCCCTTCATCCTCAAATACTACTCCTTTGAATGCATTTTTGACAACCCTTCCTTTCCCTCATTCATGTGGTCCTTCGGGCAGGAATATTGATACTAGCCATGTTCGTACTGCGACTACTCGCATAGTAGTATCTCAGAGTCAAGTACCTCCTGTTGTCTCGGGAGGTCATATTCCTGTTTCTGGATCATCTCACAGTCCATCGCAAGGAGTTCCCCATATCGCTAATTATGGAGCCTCTTATGGGACATCCCATAGGACACCTTATGGAGCTTCTCATGGACACTCTTATGTACCGCAGTATGGACAAAACTATCAAACCTATGGGTATGGGTATCAACAACCCACTTACTTTTCTAATTATGGCTTTTTAGCACCACCTAGTCAAGGTAGACCACATCATAATTCTTCCATGAAACCCTACACGGGTCAAACGGGAGGAGGATATTATGGCCAAGGCCATGGTATTTACAGTAATTAGCCTTATATGAACCATAATTATCATGGAGCGTGGCATAGACCGGCTCAACCTAGGCTCCATTTCCTTGCAACATTAAACTTACCTAACTTATTGAGACTCATGAACAATCTGGTATCTCATGACCCGGCTTGGCCAGCTATCCCTAACAAGATTCCCTCGTACATTCCCAAGTTCGAGGGAAAAGCAGGAGAAGATCCTAGTGAACATGTCACTACTTCTCACCTTTGGTGCTCTTCCAATTCCTTCCATGATGACTCAATATGTTTAAGGCTATTTCAACGCACCCTCAACGGGCTTGCAGTGAAATGGTATATAGAGTTACTGAGGGGAGCATTCGTTTTGTTCGATGACCTTGCTATGAATTTCCTCAATCACTTCCAGCTACACGTGCGTTACGACGTTGGTACAACACTCTTGTCGACATTTCGACAAGACAAAGCCACACATATCTCGAACCATATCCAAGAGTGGCATAGATGGAAGAGGTTGATTAAAGCCTTCATACCACCGGAATTTCTCCTTGAGTGGTTCCTCAAATCGTTGTTACCTTACATCGCGAAGGATGTTTCTACATCTAGAGCCCAGAATGAGGAACAAGCAATTTTTAGGGCACAGGAGTTGGATTTGATTTATGCTCAATCTAGAATTCTGTATGAGATCATACCTAATGCTCCACATTCTAGTTTCAATCCCAATATCAAGCCTGGACCACATGCCGATGGCATTGTGGGTTGTACAAGTGCCAAACCTGCGGATTCGGTTGTGAAACAAGTGAGCCAGTTGTCTATTAATCAATATGCTTTGGGGAAAGCCACGACTTTGTCCCAACCCACCCAAATGGTGAGTGTACTTTCCATGCAATTGTCGGACCAAAAGGGCAACTAGTAGCCCAGTAGGAATAAGAAAAACGGTAAAAATAATCGTAAGGATGGGAACAAGAATAAAAATGCCAATTTTAATGACAAGAACACCTGTAATGGTGGGGGGGACAAGCAATCTAAATGTAAGGTTAAGTTTCCTTGCAAATTGTGTAAGGAGGACCACCTCACTCACTTTTGCCCTCATATGGAAGATTCCTTGAGATTCATAGCACAGGGCCTAGCTGTGCTAACCAATCATTTTCCCCATAATCAAAATATGAACTCGAGGACCAATGATCCTGATTGTGCATTGGGCGGAGATAAAAATCCCCTGGAAGCCAATACTGGTCATGGTTGCATCAACATGGTAGATGCTAATAAGGTTGTGACTCGTGTGAAAGATTATGGTTTGTCACAACCGAACCTTGGAAAAGAACCCGCTCCAACTGATAGCCCTTTGCGTATGGAAAACCCTATGGATAAACCTGAAATTGCACCTCGCATTCCTAAGTGACTCCTAAAGCGTTTGGGGAACAATCCTAATGCCCGATCCGCCTAGAACTATTCCATTGTTGAGGATTCCTTTGTTGAGGATTTGGGCCAAACTCCTTGTGCGATGTCCTCACATGAAGTACTTCATAGTTGTCCTCCACAAAGGAAATCCTTTCTTTCTGCTCTTGGGATTAATGATGATAGCTCTTCTTCCATCATCAAATTTGAAACCACAGGGCTACATCCTCACTTGCCTTACTATGTGTCTCTTTTGATTCATGTAGAGTGTCTTAATATGACCGTCAAATGCACTGTGATTGAAGAAGACGCTGCTGCTTTCGTGATGTCTTTGTAATGATGGAAGGGTTTGGGTTCTCCCAAGTTGTCTCAATCTGCTAACATGTTGGATGCCTTTGATGGTAGATCGTTTCGGCCGCATGGGATTCTTCCTTCTCTTAAGGTCCAATTGGGAGGGAATACCATTGTGATCGAGGTCAAGGTGGTTGGTGTGCCCCTTGACTATAGTCTTTTACTGGGCCATAATTGGATGTATAGTATGCAAGTTGTAGCCTCTTCTCTATTTTGAGTAGTATGCTTTCCATTTAATGGGAAGATTGTTATGATTTATTAGACATCGTTCTGTAATATGAGTGTTAGTGCATCATCAGGAGCTTCTATCCCGATTATTGATCATTCTTAGCTAGAAACTAGGAATGTGGGTGTGGGTATGTATCCATTTCTTATGGGGACCTTTAGTTGTCCTTCACCTGTTCTTATGATCATACCTAGTTTCGATGGGGCTTCATCTTCCTTGAATTTAGTGTCTTTTTGCACTACCCATATGGAAGATCCTTGGATTCTTCCTTCACCGAGTCCTTCCAATAGACCTATTGAAATGGATGTGTCGTTTCCTGCAACATTGATAGCATATCAAGCGAATCTTGATTGTGTTGTAGATCCTAGTCCTTCCTCTTCGTGAACAGAGGAGGAGGACCCATATGTGATTCCTGCATGGGAAGTTGAGTCCTTTCACACACATGATTTCCTTGATGATGTTTTTCCATCAGATGAAGCCATTATTGAGGCCATGTCTCGGGTTGAGCCACCTTGGGAAGAGTTACATCATAGATCTTATTTTCTTCCCGAGCTTAACCATTTGGAGCATGAGGACTTTAGGGAGATTCTTAGTGAGAATATTGGTAATCCCATGGTTCCATTGAGCTCTCCTGGTCAGATGGATGATGGGAACATGGTGAATTTATCACCGAATATTCCTATCAATATTTCTCGCAACCCTGGCAAAATTGAGAACGTTTACATTGGGGCGGACTGTTCCCATGATGAGGTTAAGGAGTATACCAAGATGTTTAAGTATTTTCGTGACATATTTTCTTGGTCATACAAGGAAATGCTAGGTATCGACCCTCGTATTGTCGAACATGAAATTAATACCTATCCGAATGCAAAGCCCATTCGACAACGTTTGCGTGCGATGAATCCTAGAAAAGTACCCGCTATTAATGCTGAGATAGAGAATCTGTTAAAAGTTGGTTTTATCTATCCCATTCCCTTGACGGAGTGGGTTTCAAAACCCATTTCGGTTGATAAGAAGCAGGGGGCGATTTTTATATGCACTGATTTCCATGATTTAAATCGTGCTTGTCCTAAGGATAATTTTCCCACACCATTTATTAATCAGATTTTGGATGAGTGTGCTGAAAGGGAGGTATTCTCCTTCATGGATGGTTTTTCTGGGTATAATTAGATTCAAATCAAACTCGAGGATGAACATAAAACTGCATTTATTTATACTTGGGGTACATTTGTATATCGAAAGATTCCTTTTGGTCTTAAAAACGCCGGAGCCACATTTCAGCAGGATATGACCTTAATTTTTCATGATATCAAAACGATTATTGAAGTGTATTTAGATGATCTTGCTGCTCATTCTCGTCTGAGAGTGCGTTATCCATACCATTTGAGATTAGTATTCAATAGATGCTTCCATTACCAGGTTAGGTTAAATCCTCATAAGTGCATATTTTGCGTGACAGTTGGTCACTTGCTAGGGTTCTTTTTTTCCAAGGAGGGTATAAGAGTCGATCCCTTAAAGGTTGAGGCAATACTTCCATTCTCTCACCCGCATAATATTAGACATCTACAATGTTTGTATGGCATGGAAAATTTCTTGTGGAGATTCGTGGTTAATTTTGCCAATTTGACTAAAGGATTTATGTGTCTTTTAAATAATAACACTACCTTTTGCTGGGATGAGTGAGCCTAGGATTTATTTGATGCTCTTAAGCAAGCCTTAGCATCGGCCCCTATGCTTAGTCCACCTCACTATAGCCGTGATTTTTTTATTTATGTGGCCACGTCCATGGAGACAGTTGGTATGGTTTTGGTTCAGGAGGATGAGGAGATCCATGAGCATGTCATATAGTATTTTAGCTAGAACCTTATTGATGTGGAAATCCGTTACTCTCATGTGGAGAAACTTGCCTTGGCCACCGTGCATGCGGTTCAGAGATTGAGACATTACATTTTCCTTCGCAAGACCTTAGTGGTAGCTGATGTCAATACATTTCAGTTCATCCTCACTAGAAGGATGATCGAGGGAAAATAAAATAATTGGATTTTTATTTTGCAACAGTTCGATCTCGAATTTGTTTTGGCGAAATTGAAGAAATCGTTAATTTTTGCGGAGCTCATTTATGATTTTCCAAGTGTGGAGGAGGAGGAGGTTTATGAGGATACATTTTTCAATGATCATATTTTCCTTATCTCAACTTTGGACCCATGGTATGGGGATATCATTATATATTTGCAAACATTGAAGGTCCTTACTCACCTTTCACGAGATGAGAGACAATGATTATGTCAGGTATCTAAGAACTACCTTATAGTGGATAACACTTTGTACTGTAGTGGGGTAGATTACATTTTACTTCGTTGTTTAACCCATGATGAGGCTGAGGTTGTGCTAAATGATTGCCATGGAGGGGAATGGGCTGGTCATTTATCTGGGCTTTCTACAGCCCAAAAATATTAAGAGTGAGATACTTTTGGCCGTCGATCTTCAAAGATTGTGTCAATGCAGTCAAGAAGTGTCACCCTTGCCAGGTGTTTGCATGCAATATGCACTCGTATCCTACCCCATTACATATGATTATCACCGCCGGTCCCTTCACCAAGTGGGGGATTGACTTCATGGATTGCAACCCAGCTTCAGCTGGGGGGCATCATCATATCATAGTGGCTATTGATTATTTCAAGAAATGGGCTAATGCTATGCCCACGCTTAAATCTGATGGTAAGACAGATGCACATTTCGTGTTTACCCAAATTATTACTCGGTTTGGCATTTCGAAAGAGCTTGTCACTAACCATTGTAGGCACTTTCATAATAGAATGATGGAAGAGTTGGCTTCGAAGTTAGGGTATAAGAAGGAGCACTCCTCTTCTTATTACCCTTAGGAAAATGGATAGCTTGAAGTAGTGAATAAATCACTTAAGTCCATTGTTCAATGAACCATCGCACAAAGCAATTACAAATTGGCATATCATGTTATATCCTTCTTTGTGGGCCTATAGAACTGTGGTTAAGCTGCCACTGTTTTCTCTCCATATCAGCTCGTACATGGGGTGGAGTCTGTCTTGCAAGTTGAATGTGAAATCCCTTCGTTGAATCTAGCTATAGAGCTTTTACCAGACACTTCCACATTGGAGGAATGTTTGGTCCACTTAGAGCAGCTTGATGAGCAGCGCTGGGATGCCTTAGTAGCTCTAGAAGTAAATAAGCATCGCGTTAAGGTCCAATATGATAAGTCTGTCCGTCCAAGGAGGTTTAGTGACGGTGATTTGGTCCTTTTATGGGACCAAGATAAAGAACCCTTGGGGGCAGGGAAATTTAAGCCTATGTGTCATGGACCTTACATAGTCAAATGTGTGTTAGAGAAGGGTGCCTATGAGCTGGTGGATTATGAAGGGACAGCCTTGGCAGAGCCTAGAAATGGGTTCTATTTAAAAAAATACTATGCATGATCTTCATCTAGGGTTGATTATTGTATATTATTGTACAGTGTTTTGCATAGTTAGGTTTTCTTATGGTGATCAGGTTTGTTGATTAGCTTTCATTTCTTATGGCAGATGTCAATGGAGTCTTTTGCTTACATAGGATTCACTGATGGTGCTAGCCGCCACACTCAAAACTCAGCTTCTGTTGCTTGGGTGATCTATACTCCTACGGGTCAGGTATTGTCTTCAGGAGGCATATGTTTATGGCCTTCTTCGAACAATGTTGCTAAATATAGTGTCATTATTGAGTTATTGCGGGATGCCATTTCACATGGTGTTCTCTCTCTTTAGGTACGTCTTGATTCGCAGTTAGTGGTTTCATAACTTAATGGCTTGTATCGTATTAGGGATCTGACATTATTATGAATATTCTTACGTGTGAGATTGCTAGAATGGAAATTTGAGAACATAACATACATACATGTTTCAAGAATTTTTAATCAAGTTGCTGACTCATATGCTAACTATGTGTTAGATTGGAATTTGTTTCATAGACCATAAGCATATCACAAACTGACATTTTTACACACATGTAAATAAATAAAATTGATCATCATAAAAGTTTTTCATTAAACATCCAAAATGTGACGTCATAATACATAAGTGCCATAAAACAAAAATGGGGCTTCCAAGCCACCAAAATATAATACACGGTAGTACAAAAATGAAACACTCTCAGGTCTCTAATCCTGAGGAGGAGGAGGGGGTTTCTGATCATGGTAGCACACCATGGCTCTAGCTAGTTGTCGGAATAAGCGAACCCATGCATGTGGTACACCAACCACCTGGAACTGCATGGCCTCAAGAAAGTCCTAGACTTGCACCATGGGTACCCTGTGTGTCAAGTGTAAAAAGTTTGTGTGAATGCTTTGGAGTGTCCGCTCTGCATCCACACCCATGATGTCATCTCCTCTTCCCCTTCGCCTATGATAAGGGAAACTGTCAGGTCACTGTGGTCCAACATCTGCATACACATGACAGATTGTCACTATGTGTCGTCACACCAAAACATGTCTTTTGAGTCAATATATCAAAAAACACAAAAAATTTAACAATTCAAAAAACTTAAAAAGAGGGTTTGGGATTCGTTACCTATGTCACCGTATGCTGCTCCTGGTGGTAGTAGCATTTCTTGATATCTCTCGAAATCTATCCTTGCATAGGGATAGTCATCGATGGCAATGATCTGCTACCACCACTATGGAAAGAAGTTCGCTTGGTAGGGGTTAGCAACCCTACCTCCACCCAATCTACACATAGCATTTTCCCAACATCATTGGGCTGAATCTTGAACTTCGTGAGGGGGAATGTACACTTTAGGGCTTAGCGCCAGTACACGCTCAAAGAAGAATGTGCTCATTATGATGCCGAAACTGAATTATCTCACCCTGTACATCTTGCAGTCACTAAGCTACTGCTTCATGTTACTCAATAGTGCAGTGCTCTAGTCATACGCTGTGGGTCTCATACACTCCACCGCATAGAACATCAATGGCCGCAAGGCCTAGTAGAGTGAAGCTAGATTGACTATCCTACCAAGTGCCAATAGTATGGCCTTCAATCCTAGTACCTAGATAGAGTTTGTCGGGATTTGAATCCCAACCTTTTATGTGTCCAAAAAATAGTATACTTCAATGTACTCATCAATGGTAAGGCTGCCTTCGGGCCCACAAGAGCGTAGGTTCACCACCTATCCCCATCAGGATAATCCAGTAATAAAATATATGTCCTCAATCTCTATAGTGAGGGACATCCCGTCGATATGAAAAGACTCTGAGTCTGGATCCTAATAGTCTACTAGCATCTGTAGGAGTCTTGGTTTGGCCCTCAGGCTGCCAAGACACCAAAACTTATATAGACCGCATGCACGTAGATCTTGTTGAGTCATTAAGTCACCTCAAACAACCTCTTCTACATATCCATCTTCCCTCTCCCTCCATTCTAGAACCATCCTACATATAAAAATTGATTTTTGGTCATTATATACCTTAAAACTCCTTATGCGCGGCCCCCTACATGACTGTTTGCAAAACAACCGCGTATGTACATGGTTTTGTGAGGTTTTTCCGCATATGGCCAGCCCTATATGCAGAAAAAACATCGATATCCGTGTGGGTCAAAATGACCATTTTAGATTGGCCTAAAAATTAAAATTGACCATGGAAATTGAAAAAATTTGCATGAAATAGGAAGAGGAGGACATGAGGAGTGACCTAGAACAAACGGTGTCGAATTTCGCCCGACGAAGCTCTCGGAATTTGAGTTGGAAGTTTTGAGCTCAAATGGGTGAAAATTTCAAATGACATGGATTTTTTGAATTTCTTACTATTTATAATTTTTTTTTGAAAATTTTGAAATTTTTTACCCACTTTCTATAGTTTTGGACCATTTCTGACCATTTTGTACTGTTTTGGACTAATTTGATGATGTAGGAGTCTATTTTGAGCGCCTTTTGACCCATTCGTGCCAATTTTAGGTATTATGTCTAAACTGGCATATAGGTTAGGTTTCACATCCATTTGCACTTTGCATGGCCTTATGACCATTTCATTATAACCTTAGGTACAAACCGATTCTATCTTGTCACAGAACCTCCTTGTTGCTTTTAGGAGTGACATGATGTGAATCATAGAGCTTGACCATACATGGGTGCCCTAGTTTGCTCCTGTTTTGCATTTGGTTCCCATGTCGATGTTTTTTCCCTTAGGGTGTGGGAGTCCTTTGCATAGTATCGCCATTACTTTGCGCAAGAGCCTCATACTCCTCTTGATAATTTTTTTGGCCATTTTTCCCAAGACTCCCTTATGTCAAGTTATAATTGCATTATCATGAGTTTTTCTTGCCTTATTGAGCCTTATGCTAGCTTCCCTAACTTTGATTATCAACTATATAGCTCGATCTTGTCTAATGTCTAGCCACACAGAGCCATTTTACATATCCTTTGCAGCTTGATTCCCCATTTTTTATTGGGAGTGGACTTTGCCCCAAGTGTCATTATCCTACACATGTGTCCTTGCATTGAGCATAGGTATGTTTCGCTGCTTGGAACTAGTTTGTTTTCTCCTTTACACTCATCTCCTCCTAGTCTGTAACTATAAAGCACTTTTATTATTTTTCAAGCTGCTCAAAATATTTGAAAAAGTCCAAAAAAATAAAAAAACCAAAAATTCAAACATGAAAAGATGTTATTGTTGGTAGCATTCGAGTCATGTCGCCTTCGAACAGAGCACTATATATCACATCTGTTGGTTGGGTTAATAGTTTGACTTTAGGAGCTGTACTCGTTTCTATGAGTTTATCTCCACCGACTAGTTAAGCTTCCAGTCCCTATGGAGCCTATGTCGATGCCTCCTGTGTCGCAGACATGTCCCAGTTTTATATATTGAGTCTATGCTGCCTACATTCAGTCACCATTCGCCTTTATTCTCTTGTTTGAAGGAATTTTAAAAATGAGTTGGTCATTCCTCAGTTCTCTTGACTTTGCATGTTGACCATTCCCGGTACTAGTACTGGTTCGTGCACATTGTGATCAAGTCCTTCCACATTATATAGCTTTTATGAGTACCTCATGTTGGTTGATGGGGGATACCTTAATGCCATCCTTCCAGTGGATTTCATCCCATTGAATTCAGATCATTTAATCTGGGATAGGAATCTGGAGTCATTTTAAGTGCCTTGAGACTTGCAGTCATCAGTGGTAGGTTCTATCGCCATTGATAGTTTTGGGAATACATCAATGTCCCTTGATCTATGGATTCTCTCAAGTTTTTGACCTCAACACATTTATTCACACTTGTTAGTTTGAAATCTAGTACCTTGATTCCCATTTTCATTATCGGTCAGTGATCTCGCATCTGTTAACAGTATACATCAATGACCGGTAATCAAATGATGGACTACTATGTTTGACCTTGACACCTTTATTCACATAGTAGGACATGTACTCATAGAGGATTATGTATAAGACCTTCCATATTGGTGGCATTTCAGCTATGCTACCTCCTTGATCGTGCCACTATTAAGGAGATTTCAACTCTCGTGACTTGATTCCAGTGTATGTCAGATATCTTCAGCCATTATGGAGATCTTGATCCATTATATATCTTTAGCTTCTATGGAGATCATGATCCTTTATATATCTTCATCATGGAGATTCTGATCTATCTATATTGTACGTGGCGATGACCACACATGTCATATTTTGTATCATGCCTATTCATGGCCATTGCACTCTTATGTATCCGTGACTGCTATATGTACTTGCAGTTATGTGTATATTTTGATTATTGTATTATACTATTGGATGGTTGTTTCTTCCACCTGGTTCTTCATCACTCCACTTATGGGATGGACTTGTAATGTATTTTGGCCATTGTATCACCCCTTTGACCTCACACATTAGGGGGCATTTGTTACATCTGATTTTACCACACATGGTGGATCACACCTTTATGGCCTTCCTTGTCCCTCTGTAGACTCTTTGGACCCCATGGACCATTTTTGTACCTTTAATGTTTCCAATATCATCCCTAAAAACATGCATTATTCGCCCTACATGACTTTTAAACCTATTCTTGTGTATATATGCGGATATGACCCTCAAACCCACGTACATCAGGATGTGTGCAAAAAGCTGAATAGTTTTGGAGTTTTCCTTGATGTGGATCCAAGTCACTTGTCTCTTGGCCTTCCCTATGCCTTGATATCGCTCGGATTTTACCTTCCATTACCCCATTGAAGCACTATATAAGGAACCCTTTGGATACATTGAAAAGGGAGGAATTGAAGAGCAAGAAAACTATAGTCCATTGTTGCCAGATCTTACACTTGAGTCTGCATCCCTTTTTCCCTTGGATCTCTTTGTGTTCTTCACAAGCTTACCTTTTCTTTTGATCTTGCTATCGATAGATGGAGGATTGAAGTGGTGGAGGACCAGGTGGAGGACTCAGTTTCTCCGGTTGGCAGATGTGTCGGCAGAGGTTGTCACTATTGTAATCTCTGATTTATATTAATAGAAATATATTTTCCTGTCCAATAATATGTATTTAAATGAGTATTGAATCCATGGATGCTTTTAAATGCTTATATGTTATTTATTATATATGCTAAATTAGGTCTAACACCATCATATAGCATGCTTGTCTTGTTTGCTGGATCTTGAGAGAGAAAATTGCTAATACAAGTGAGAGTGGAAAATATCAACGGGGATCTACATCAACCATCCGGAATAAGGTATGTTTCGAGATCCTTTAGTGTTAGATGTTTTGTTTCTCTTGCATATGGGAAATGATTGATTTCTGTGGTTACTTTTTCTATTGTTGTACCCCAAGCCATAGGAAGTTTTCTTCATAACAGGGAGGAAGGTCTATGGTACTCTTATGTTGGTGGAATTTCCAGGTGGCTCAATATCTTGCTTTGTAGGCTTTGGCTTGGATTGTTGGATGGAATATTGTAGCATTAATGCTAGGTTGTAATGTTCTCTCCTATGTAATTCTATGTATCTCCTTGATTACATTAATACAAATCTCATTCCATAAACATTGTTGTGTTGATGATGTTTATAGCTTTCTTCCTTAACTGTTAGCTTAGATCAATTATATGTTTGGATACGCATATGTTGTGTGTTTGTTTCGACATGCTTTACAGGGTTTTGCAGCTGTAGATCTGAATATTCTAGATCTTGGATCAACAGAGAGAAGAGGATCCACGAATATTAGGTAAGTGATCTATCTGTGTCTTTGCATTTCTGATTGATTTAGGAAAGTATATTGTATTATGTATTTGATTTTTTCTAGATCCACTTGGACTAGGAAGATATAGCTTGATTTCGATTGAGTATATTTATCCGATAACATCGACCCACTAATTACGCACCTCTTCACAACCCCTAGGTATATTTATAATATATTGTTTATCTTGCTTATATTTCTTCTTGTACATGGAAGTATCTTTTTCCTTGTTGCCCCCATTTTATGCAGCTTGATAGTGAGCGAGTGGTGCTTGAAGAGTACCCAATCTGGGTCATCGCTCACCCACCTCTTCCCCCCCCTCCCCAACAAGGTACATGTATGTATCGATTTATTTGAAAAATTCATTGTCCTTCCATGTAGTATAGTTTTATTTGTACATGCAAGTATGTTTTTTGTGCACCCATTGATTTTTTCACATTGACATATATATATATATATATATATATATATATATATTTATGCAGCTTAATAATGAGCAAGTGATGCTTTAAGAGCACCTAATTGGGGTCACTGCTAGTGAGGCACCATGACCCACCATAACTTTCTCAGTACAGTAAGTAAAAATGTTATATTGGTTTGGAATTTGAAAAAATGTACATACATTTTTTATAGGTTGGTAAACTAAATTACAAATTTTGGTTTGTCTGCAGTCTCCGCAAATGATATCTACCCCTCTTGTTCAGCATTGGGGATCACCACTGATTAGCCGGAAAAGAAAGATAGAATTCTCAAAAGGCATTGACAGTGGCAGTAAAAGGGGGGCTAAATAAAATAAATGTATAGGGGGGATACATGCATGTATTTTTTTTTTTGTATACAAACAGATGTACAATTTGATCCATTATTTTGTATTATGGCCATGTGACATGCCAATTTTCGTAACATTATTTGTATGTATATAATATAAATAAAGGTTCAAATTTATACATATGGTTGACTTGATTTTGGAACATGATTTTTATTATAGGCCTTTCAGATATGTTTACCTATGTCTTTCATTAAGTATGTGTTTAATTAAAATGATAATTTTTGGTTCACCTATGTGATATTATGATATTATAGACCTTATCATGACCTATCATACTGACTATTTGAATATTTACAATACTTCAAGGAAGAATTATGACTCATCCAACTAAGATCAAGTAACCATTAAGTAAGTCATGGGAGATAATCACTAGACACCATAACCATAACCATACCATACAACTACATAAATTCAACTTTTTAACATTATGGCTATCATCAAATTTTTACATCATAACCATACCATGCACTACATAAATTCCATACACTAACATCATAAAATCATAACATCATAGCCATACCACTAACATCATAACATCATACATGTGTTTCTACTTCTAATTCATGCATGCATGTGAACTTCCACTTGTGATCCATGTTCAAACCTATTCGTTTTTTTTCACGTATGCACATATCCTAGGTATATGTCCTTTTGGTTTCTACTTAAATGATACTAACCAATATAATGATATAAACCTAAAGAATTCATGAACCCCTATTTATATCATAACCATACCATAAACTACCTACATTACACACACTAACATCATAACACCATACCATACCATACCATACCATCATACCATACCATACTAACATACCATACCATACTATACCCTACAATACTAACATACCACAACATACCATACCATAACATCATAACATCATACCATACCATACCATACTAACATACCATACCATACCATACCATACTAACATCATACCATACACTAACATCATAACCATACCATGTACACCATCCTAGACTACCCTAGAACCTTACCCTACCCATCTTTACCTCAAACTACAAATTCTGATTTTAAATCATTTATTTACTGTTTCTTTTTAAACAAAATATGAAGTTCGTTAAAATTCTTATTGCTTATTATGAAGGTGCATTTATTGGACATAAAGGGTAAATCACAAGTCCATCGAATATCATACATTGCTTCTTGAAACTTGCTACAAAACACATACAAATATGAACTCTTTACTGATGATCTAAATTGACAATGGGATTAAATTGTTCACATAAGTATCTTAATTTTTCCCTATTCATTATGTTTCATGTATGTGCACAGCCTAGGTATATGTTCATGAAACCCTAGTTCCATCAGAACTTCTCAACCCTAGTTATAACATGCATTTTGTAGTTCATGAAACCCTAGTTGGTTTTCAATTTGTACATGTACATGTTTTTCTAGTTCCATCTCATAACTTGTAAAGAGGTCATAAAACCCTACTTCCTTCTCATAACTTGTAAATAGGTCATAAAACCAATCTAATGATATACACCTAAAGAGGTCATAAGCACGTTAGTTGGTTTTGCTTGTTATTCATGTACATGTGTTTCTAATTCTAAGTCATGCATGTTGTGGACTTCCACTTGTGATCCATGTTCACCCCTATTCATTTTATTTCATGTATGTGCATAGCATAGGTATATTGCCTTTTGGTTTCTACTTAAAGGATACTAACCACTCTAATTTGATCTTCAAACCTAAAGAGTTCATAAAAACCTAGTTCCATCTGATAACTTCTCAACCCTAGTTATAGCATGCAATTTGTAGTTCATGAAACCCTAGTTGGTTTTAAATTTGTACATGTACATGTGATTCTACTTCCATCTCATAACTTGTAAAGATGTTATAAAACCCTAGTTCCATTTCATAACTTCTCAACCCTAGTTATAGCATGCAATTTGTAGTTCATGAAACCCTAGTTGGTTTTCAATTTATACAGGTACATGTGTTTGTAGTTCCATCTCATAACTTGTAAAGAGGTAATAAAACCCTAGTTCCATCTCATAACTTCTCAACCCTAGTTATAGCATGCAATTTGTAGTTCATGAAACCATTTTGGTTTTCAATTTGTACATGTACATGTGTTTCTAGTTCAATCTCATAACTTGTAAAGATGTCATAAAACCCTAGTTCCATCTGATAACTTCTCTACCCTAGTTATAGCATGCAATTTGTAGTTCATGTAACCCTAGTTTGTTTTCAATTTGTACATGTACATGTGTTTCTACCTCCATCTCATAACTTGTAAAGAGGTCATAAAACCCTAGTTCCATATCATAACTTCTCAACCCTAGTTATAGCATGCAATTTGTAGTTCATGAAACCTTAGTAGGTTTCCAATTTGTACATGTACATGTGTTTCGAATTCCTTCTCATAACTTGTAAAGAGGTCATAAAACCCTATGTCCATCTCATAATTTCTCAACCCGAGTTATAGCATGCGATTTGTAGTTCATGAAACCCTAGTTGGTTTTCAATTTGTACATGTACATGTGTTTCTACTTCCATCTCATAACTTGTAAAGAGGTCATAAAACCTAAGTTCCATCTCATAACTTGTAAATAGGTCATAAAACCAATCTAATGATATAAATTGAAAGAGATCATGTAAACCTTATTCCATTTTGCTTGTTACTCATGTACATGTGTGTATACTTCTAATTCATGCATGCATCTGAACTTCCACTTGTGTTCCATGTTCAACCCTATTAATTTTGTTTCATGTATGTGCATAGCCTAGGTATATGGAATTTTGGTTTCTACTTAAATGATACTAACCAATCTAATTTGATCTTCAAACCTAAAGAGATCATAAAACCCTAGTTCCATCTCATAACTTCTCAACCCTAGTTATAGCATGCAATTTGCAGTTCATGAAACCCTAGCTGGTTTTCAATTTGTACATGTACATGTGTTTCAAATTCTAATTCATGCATGCATGTGAAATTCCACTTGTGATCCATGTTCAAGCCTATTAATTTTGTTTCATGTATGTGCATAGCCTAGGTATATGGCCTTTTGGTTTCTACTTAAATGATACTAACCAATCTAATTTGATCTTCAAACGTAAATATGTCATAAAACCCTAGTTTGTAGTTTCATGTCTCAACTTGTGAACCCTAGTTTTATTATGTGGGTTGTTGGCTTATAATGTATTATGAGAATAATATAGCCTGCGAACCCTACCAACACATGAACGGTCGATGGTTTTGCATAGTTGAACCACCAATGATAGAGTTTCATTGAAGGAAACTGAGAAAAACCCTAGTTTATGAAATCAAAGAACAATGAAGTCACTGGGCCTTGAGAACATGAGGGAGAGGGCCACCTAGAGGTAATCACATTCGAGGAGATCAACGGAGTCAATGGTTATTCGATCCGACCTCCAGTTTTCGAGTTATGTCTAGTTGAAAGTCACATGAAAATGTCATTCAGGGAAACTTTGTGATTTTCAATATGGGAGAGAAAAAAAAAAGGAGCAGCAATATTGCATGTTGTTGGATCCTAAAATTCTATGTGGGAAAGGCCCATATGGGAACCCTACCAACATAGGCACGGTCAATGGTTTTCATCTGTTGACCAACCAAAAATAGAGTTACATTGAAGGAAAATGAGAAAAAACCTAGTTTATGAAATCAATGCACAATGAAGTCACTAGGCCTTGAAAACATGAGGGATAGGGCCACTTAGAGGTAATCACATGCGAATATACCAATGAAGTTGACGGTTATTCGATATGACCTCTTTCTTCCGAGTTATGTTGAGTTGAAAGTCGCATGAAAATGTCGTTTAGGGACACTTGGTGACTTTCAGTATGGGAGAGAAAAAAAAACGGAGCAGTAAAATTGCATGTTGTTGGCTCCTACAAGTCTGTATGGGCAAGGCAGAAATGGGAACCCTACCAACATAGGCACAGTCAAGGGTTTTCATGCATTGACCCACCAATGCTAGAGTTGCATTGAAGTAAATTGAGCAAAACCCTAGTTTACGAAATCAATTCACAATGAAGTCATTGGGCCTTGAAAACATAAGGGAGAGGGCCACCTAGAGGTAATCGCATGCTAGGATACCAACACAGTCGACGGTTCTTCGATCTAACCTCCAGTTTCTGAGTTATGTTAATTTGAAAGTCACATGAAAATGTCATTTAGGGACACTTGGTGACTTTCGGTCTGGGATCGAAAAACCAAATGGAGCTGCAAAATTGCATGACATTGGGTACTGCAAGTTAGTATGGGAAAGGATGATATGGGAACCCTACCAACACAGGCACAGTCGATGGTTTTGTAGATTTGACCCACCGATGAAATAGTTTCAAGAGTTGACCCAACAATGTAATTAAATGTACATTAATATAAAAAACATAAAAAAAAGTAAATTTCAACAACTTGAGAGCAAGTTATTTTCCTATTTCTATTTTGTGGTGTCTAAAGACACGGGGTTGTTCTTGGTTCTTCCAATGTGCCATAGATGGTGTTTGTATCCTCGGCACATGGAAGGATAACCATTAGAACTCTTATAAGAAAATAAATAGAACCCAATGAAAATGTGCAAACATGATTTATAGATAACTAACCTGAGGTTGTACAATCGTGTTTATAGTGTCCAGTATCCTCTGAATAATATTATGTATGTGAATGGTATCCATCAATAACAGGTTTATTATGTTGAGAATAAAATAAGGATACATAATTGAAATTTTTCTTTAGCATTCACTTTAAAGGTTTAATAACGTACATGACAATCTAGCCACAATGGAAAATCTAGTAACACTTGAAACTGCACTCAATCGAGTAGGCCATATGGATCATCTCTGCTGCTGATGGTTTCCATCAATATTTTTTGTTCTTTATAAGGTATAAAATATCATACATGTGACCTATTTTTGTTCTAAAGTGTACGCAACTTGATGTTTATACTGACTACTAGGTTGGTGGAGTCGTATATAATAGCTCCTGGTAATCATAATATACATACCCACCCTTCGTTTTATGTTGTGCTACTAGTGTCAAGTACTCCCCTTTTATAACCATCGAGCTAATTTGGAATTCAATATTTTCATCATCTATAATAGGTTTGAGAATGGTTTGTTTCCCCTCTAAGAAATGTGCCAACCAATATTCAGAACCCCATTCATTATTTTGTGGGGAAACCACTGCATATATATGACCTGTGAAAGAAAATACGTCGAGTTAACAATACATAAATTAAATTTCTAATTTTGGTACTACTAATTTACCTTTTCGTACCTTCTTATCTGAGATGTGAAATGTGATCATAGTATATAGAAATTTGTGTCCGATCATCTTCCAAATGGTCTATTTCATTAACCCCCTTGAAATCGGTGCCAAGTGTCACTCGATCCCATGTATCAACTATATTTGTATACTCACACTCATCCCATTTATCAATGCTACAATAACTACAAAAGCAAGGCTTCAATCTTGTCCAAATTTGTAGGGCCGAATTGTTTGGGCTTCTAATTGAATGAAACTTTCGAATTCCATGCACTATTTTCACCCAATTTGTTTGGGATGGGTCCACATTTATCACCTCCCATAATATTCTCCTCACTAGGTGTAATTTCCTTGTTGATTTTTCTCCCATGATAGATGCACACCATTTCACTATAGATGCAGCGTCTTGAAGGCGAGAACCTATAAACTTCATCTCGTCCCTTCAAAGGGATGCTTTTATGCATGCACTAGCACCCTCATGCTCTCCTTTTCCATAATAATTTTCAAAGTAGTTCCATATATGTGGCACCTTGTATTTTATGTGCAACAAACAAAACCATTGAAATATATGTGCATTCTTAAACTATCCAGGACAACCATTTGACCAAATGAAATGATTATAAAATGGTATATCCATAGCTATCAAATGATCATAGATTAATTTGAACCAATGTTTCATGTAATGGATGTCATGGGTCCGGTCGTCACTTATGTATAAGTGGCTTTCTTTCAGTATCACACGTTTCTCTTCATTGCTATTTGGCCCATGTCGATACGTGATATGGACCATTATGCTCACTTGCTCTAAGTGATAGTATTTCTTTTGTATTTAATTTTGTGGTTGTAGGGTGTAATTTGCCACAAATTCAACCACTGATAGTATTGTTCGGATAGGAAAGGTGTCCTCACATATTCTAAATTGGTCATCTTCCCACCGTTCCATATCGACATGTTGAATGTATTGTAAGATATTTCCACGAAACTATGAAATAAAATCACATACTTGCACTTGGTGTAAAAAAATAAATACTGCTTTAAAAAAACATAAAAAGATGTACATGTAGTAACCAACTTAATGTACATGAAGTCGCCTATGAAGTCACCAATTTAATATTCCTTCTTTCTTTCCCATCATGTAGTTGATATGTCTCATACTAATAGTTCTGCTTCTCGACTATTTCATTCTCGGATGCTTGATCTTTACTCTCATGGATGCAATCAGACCATAATGATAGCCCTCCACAATATGTGCAAGGACCCTCTACAAATTGTTTTAAGCAATGTGTCTACCCATCCTACCTCAAACACATCATGCTATGGATGAAATATTTAGATGACATTGGTGGTACTGTACTTGAGCATTTATACACATCGTTAGGATGAAAAAAACAACGTATATGTGCAAATGTATGATAATATAGATAAAACTCTATGTTGTATCTACAGTAGCAAGTGTTATGTATCGTATTGATTCTAACTGATCCGACGGATTATTCCTCTTTAAAGATCCAATATTGTACAATGGTTTAAAGAAGCGGCGGATGAAAAATCAGGCGGTAAAAATATAAGGATTGGAGGTCGGAAGAATATTTCCTTCTGCAACCTTGGAGCTCACAAGAGCTTCTTCCTTCCACAACATCGGAGCTCACAAGAGATTTTTCCTTCCGCAACATCGGAGCTCACAAGAGCTTTTTCTTTCCACAACGGCAGAAACTTAAGGGACGGATCGGAAGTCGAAGCGGAACGGGAGCCACAACGGCAGAGATATAAAGGATCTCACCATCCACGATGGGCACAATCTTGATCGGAAGGATAATGCTTCCGGTAGCCGCAACGGCGGAAGCCCAAGACTTACTGAGCGGCGCACACAGCGACGCGAGGTTTGAAAAGTCAAATTGGGAGACTTTGCCATCTGTCGTCCGCAACTGCGGAAACCAAAGTAACAATACGTCCGACTTGAAAACCAACCGACAGCCAATTGAGATAGATATCATTGGAGTAAAATATCGGAGCCCGTTACGTATCACTCTTCCGCAACGATGGAAGAACAGATAACTAAAACTTCTGACTCAACCACCACAATGCGTTCGTGCGGGGACATTTTCAAAACGGTTTTTACACAGTTTGGATGCAATGATTCAGGGAATGAAACCGACGCATTGGTAACGTTTTCTTGTGGTTCTTTGGTTCAGTTAAGGAGATGAACAGCCTGTTGGCATTTGGTAGGAGGATGTGAATAGTTGCATTTTCTTTTACATTTTGGCTCCTTTGTAACGGTGAAGATGAGATATAAAGGAGGGGAGACTCAGTTCGTGGGGAGCGCAGTGCAATGTTTATCTGTTATGAGAAGCTTGGAGAGAGCATTTTGTGGTAAAAATATCCATATGCTATTCCTTTTGAAGTCGACTAATCTCAGTTATAACCTGGATTCTTTGGCTGTTGAAGTCCAGTTTTGTAACTTTCAGAGAGGAGGTCTTGAATACTTTACTGTTAATGTCCAGTTGCTGTGATTGTAAAGAGTCGATTGTCTTCTCTATTTTATTGGGATTTTCTTTGCTCTTGAAAGCCCATTTGTATTATTCCAGAGAAGAGGTCTTGCAAACTTTTGTCCATACTGCTGAAATTGATTTGCAGAGTCTAGAACCATTTGTACCATTTTAAAGCCATTAATTGGATTGGTTCCCATTGGAGAGGGACCCGGAGACATAGTCCAGTGGAGGGGGTGAACTCCGTTATCAACTTCTATTTGTGACTTTGTTTCTGTGTTCTCTTCCTTGTATCTGTCTATCATTATTGTGGTTTTCATTCTTGTTCTGAGCATTTAATTTCTGTTAATGCGGTTCCATTAATTAACCTGTTGCACGCATTCTTTTACAACAAACTTTTAATGCACTGAAGTTGAGGTCCTACGGATCATATTTTGGTATCAGAGCTAGTTGACTATTGTGCAAGTTTGTGAATGCTTACCAGGTCCAGGTGAAAGGTTGGTGAAGGAGAATTATTTGAAGGAAATCCTGAGATTGGCTCCAGGAGAAAATTCTCAAGAACCATGTCTTCTC
The DNA here is from genome assembly GCA_001517045.1 of Pseudotsuga menziesii. NCBI lineage: Eukaryota > Viridiplantae > Streptophyta > Pinopsida > Pinales > Pinaceae > Pseudotsuga > Pseudotsuga menziesii. Next base: position 103,737 of record LPNX010251347.1, read on the forward strand.
CACAAGGAGAAGAAGAAGGACATACTGAATGGGAAAAACCTGTTATTTCTGAAACTGAGTTTCTGGAGGCTTTTATGAGCATGAAAGCCATGATGGAAATTATACTCGATGAGCGAGCAGAAAGGAAGAAGAAAGAAGAAGGATCTTCATCCCGAGATGCAGAAGTGAAGCCGGAAGAAAAGGGTAAAGGAGTAGGAGGTGATGGTGATCCTCCTGGCACTAATCAGACTTTTTCTTCTTCTCATTCAAATAATGCAAGTCCTAATATGCCTTATTTCAAATTGGATGTAAAATTTGAATTACCTATTTATAATGGAGATGTAGATACTGAAAAATTAGACAATTGGATCAAGCAGCTTGATTCAGTATATTGCAGGGTGCAGGGCATTAGTGATGACCCTTCCAGGATTCAATTGGCCACTTTGAGAATGAGTGGAATGGCTCTTACTTGGTGGGAGAGCAAGATTCAGCAAGATCTTTGAAAGAATGGTAAAATTATTTCAGTTTGGAATGAATTCATCGAAGTATTAAGAAAGCAATTTTATCCTTTAGGTCACATGCAGCAATTAACCATGAATTGGAAAATATTTAGAAAAGCTAAAGGACAAAGCATTCAAGATTACACTCATGAATTCAGAAAGAGGGCTATTGCATTGAATGTTTCATTAGATACATAGGAAACTCTTCTTAAGTACATTGGTGGCATGCATTCTTATTTGAAGAATACTATGTTAATGTTTAATCCTAGTAATTTGGATGATGTATGTGTTCAAGCTACCCATTTAGAAGCCAGGGGTAAGCATGTTAATGATACTTTTGTGAAGAAGTCATTTAAATTTGACAGCAAATTGAAAGGTAAAGATAAGGGGAAAAAGAAGATGGCTACTGTTAAGAAAGAGGGTGAAAATCCTACATGTTCGCATTGTCAGGAGGGACATGATGTCTCTAAGTGTTGGAAACTTCATCCGGATTTAAGGCCAAAAGAAGTACAGAGGAAACAAAGATAAAGGAAAAGCAAAAGCTACTGCAGCAGTTATTCGAGACTTGGGATCTGACTTAGGTGATGAAACAAAGGTTATAGCTGTCGGAATCCAAGGTAAGGATAAAAGTATCTCACTTCCCATTGATGCACAATCCAGTTCTAGTGCAAGTACAAGTCTGCCATCTACTTCTAAGCAAAATGATAAAGATAGAAGTGCACTGTTTCATGTTCGTGTCATTGCAAATCACACAAAGATTGATACATTGTTTGATAGTGGTTCACAAGTAAATATGATATCAGAAGAAGTGGTTAAGAAATTGCATTTAGTTACTGTGCCTCATGAAAAGCCCTATCCTCTAGGTTGGGTTACTAATGATACACGATTGCAAGTTACAAGGAAATGTGTATTAAAATTTGCAATTACTGAAAAGTTTAGGAATGAGGTAGAATTGGATGTAGTACCACTTGACATTTGTGGAATTGTACTTGGGAGTCCATATTTGTATGACCGGAAAGCAGTATTTTATAGAGATCAGAATAAGTATTATCTTTTTAAAGAAGGTATGGAATATATTGTATGAGCACATAAGATAAAAACCAATCTAGAAATAGTCTCTGCAGGACAAATGAAGAGGTTGGTAAATGCTAGTAATAATTTTGTGTTGATGATGGTTAAGATGAAAAATGATGAAGTCTCTAAATATTTTGAAGAATGTGACCCTAAGCATAAATCTGAACTGATTGACATCATTTCTGAGTATGATGATTTGTTTCAATATTCGAAGGGGTTACCACCGAAGAGAGAGATTCAGCATGAGATACATTTGCAGCAGGATGTGCCACTCCCAAACATAGCCATGTACCGGATGTCTGTAATGCAAAACGAGGAAATCAAGAAGCAGGTTCAGGAGCTGATTGAGAAGGGGGTCATCCGGCCCAGCACTTCTCCTTGCGGATCTCCTATAGTCTTGGTTCCAAATAAGGATGGGTCGTGGAGGATGTGTATCGACTACAGGGCCCTTAACAAAATCACCATTAAAAATAGGTATCCTCTTCCTCGCATTGATGATTTGCTTGATCAGTTGAAACATGCAACTTACTTTACAAAATTGGATCTGCGTAGTGGGTATCATCAAATCCGTGTTGCTGAGCATGATGCTTGGAAAACAACTTTTAAAACGAAATAGGGTTTGTATGAATGGCTTGTGATGCCTTTTGGGCTTTGTAACGCACCGGCTACTTTCATGCGGGTCATGAATGATGTCTTTCGTTCATTCATTGATAATTTTGTAATTGTGTATCTAGATGATATCCTCGTGTTTAGCAAAACTTGGGAAGAGCACATTGTACATGTGAAGAAAATTTTAGATGTATTGAGGAAGGAAAAGCTTTATGTTAAAATGTCTAAATGTGAATTTGCTAAAACTTCTTTAGTATATCTAGGCCATATTATTGGTGGAGGCCACCTGCGAGTGGACCCAACCAAGGTTGTTGTCATTGTAAACTGGCCACGGCCTAACACCGTTGCTGAAATCAGAAGTTTTCTGGGTGCGGTTCAGTATTGGAGGAAATTCATTTATGGGTTTTCCTCCATTGCTGCGCCTTTGCATGCATTAACAAGCATTAAAGAAATTTTCCAGTGGGGAGGCAAGCATCAGAGAGCATTCGACACTTTAAAGGAAAAGATTAGCACAGCACTAGTTCTGACATTGCCAGATTTGCAGCAGCCATTTGAGATCGAAATCGATGCCAGCCGGTTTTCCATGGGAGCAGTTTTGATGCAAGGAAGGAAGCCAGTCTGTTACCATTCAGAAACATTCTCTACTACTGTAAGTAACTATACAACCTATGACAAAGAATTGTATGCTTTAGTACAGAGTGTGAAGAAGTGGAAACATTATATCATGGGAAAATAAACAGTCATACATACTGATCACCAGCCACTTCAATATTTACAATCTCAAACTAAAATACAACAAAGAAGGAATTTAAGATGGATGGGGTTCTTACAACAGTTTCATCTCGTAATTAAGTACAAAAAGGGAATTCATAATAAAGTAGCACACATGTTATCAAGGCCACCTATGAATGCTTCAATCATTCTTCAGAATAGTTCATTAACACATGAAAGTTATATTGAACAGTATGCAGAAGATACAGATTTTAAGAAAGTATATGCATCACTAATACATGGTAAACAGGAAGAGAACTATTATGTGCATAATCAACTCTTGTATCATCTCAGTAAACTTTGTATTCCAGAGAAAGAAAGAGTGTATATGATTCGAGAAGCACATATTTCATTGATTGCAGGACATTTTGGTGTAAGTAAAACATTGTCTGTATTACAGAATCATTGTTATTGGCCTCAGATGCAAGAAACTATAGCTAAGTATACAAGAGGTTGTGTTATGTGTGAAACAAGTAAGCCTAGCAATAGGAAATTGGGTTTGTACACTCCTCTTCCAGTTTCTTCTCATCCTTGTGAAAGTATTTCTATGGACTTTGTAGGGGGACTACCTATGTCTAGAAAAGGGCATGATTACCTATATGTTGTTGTGGATAGGTTCAGAAAAATGTGTATCTTAATGCCATGTAACAAGCAGATCACTGTTGAACAAACAACTCATTTATTCTTTCAGAATGTTTGGGTACAATTTGGGCTACCCATGTCTATTGTATCTGATCGATATTCCCGGTTCTTGGGAAAATTATGGTCAACTTTATGGGAGCTTATGGATACCAAACTTAAGAAAAGTACAGATTTTCATCCACAGACCGATGGACAAACAGAGGTAGTAAACAGAACAGTGATTCAGCTGCTCAGAGGATATTGTAGTAAACATCCTAAACTTTGGGACGAGCAGTTGCAGTATATATAGCATGCTTACAATCAAGCAGTTCATTCTTCCACAAAAAGGTCTCCTTTTGAAACTTGTTTTGGTTATCTTCCAAAGACACCGCTGGTCTTCTCTTTTGGCAAAGATGCAGTGGATGGAAATCATGATGCAAATAAAGCTTTAAAGTTCATTCAGAGAATCCAAGCAGTGCAGAAGGCAGTTCAAGAACAGTTGGAGAAGAGCCAGGCGAAGTACAAGGCCAGGCATGACAAGCATCGAATTGATAATCAATTTCAGGTTGGTGACAAAGTTTGGTTACACATCACCAAAGAAAGAATGAAAGGTGAAGGTAAAAAACTTAAGCCTATCAGGTATGGTCCTTTTGAGATCTTGGAAAAGATCGATACTAATGCTTTTTGCTTGAATTTACCTCCATACATGCAAATTTATTCAGTTGTCAATGTTGAGAATCTTAAATTGTATGAGCCTCCTATGATCATGGACAAGGAAAAAAATTATACAGATTCCTTCAGTTGATGATTTGGCACCTGAATATATGAGAGAGTTGCAGGATGATGTTATTCTTGACAGAAATATAAGGACTTCACGACGGGGTATGCCGAGTACCTTCGAGTGGGGCTGAAAGGAATGCATCCTAGCAAAGCAAGATGGATGGAGATTGGGAAAGTGAGGGAGCTGTAACCTCACTTACTTGCAGAATAATTTAGGATTTTGGTGGTCCAAAATCTCTCCGATGGGGAGGATTGATCCGGCGGATTATTCCTTTTTAAAGATCCAATATGGTACAATGGTTTAAAGAAGCGGCGAATGAAAAATCGGGCGGTAAAAATATAAGAATCGAAGGTCGGAAGAAGATTTCCTTCCACAACCTCAGAGCTCACAAGAGCTTCTTCCTTTCGCAACATCGGAGCTCACAAGAGATTTTTACTTCCACAATGTCAGAGCTCACAAGAGCTTTTTCTTTCTGCAACGGTTGAGACTTAAGGGACGGATCGAAAGTCGAAGCAGAACGGAGCCGCAACGGCGGAGATATAAAGGATCTCACCGTCCGCGACAGGCACAATCTTGATCGAAAGGATAACGCTTCTGGCATCCACAATGGCGGAAGCCCAAGACTTACGGAGCGGCGTACACAGTGACGCGAGGTTTGAAAAGTCAAATCGGGAGACTTTTCCATCTGCCGTCCGCAACTGCGGAATACAAAGTAACAATACGTCCGACTCGAAAACCAACCGACAGCTGATTGAGACAGAGATCATCGGAGTAAAATATCGGAGCCCATTGCGTATCACTCTTCCACAACGGTGGAAGCACAGATAACAAAAACTTTCGACTCAACCACCGCAATGCGTTCGCGCGGGGACATTTTCAAAATGGTTTTTACACAATTTGGATGCAATGATTCAGGGAATGAAACCGACGCATTGGTAACGTTTTCTTGTGGTTCTTTGGTTCAGTTAAGGAGATGAATAGCCTGTTGGCATTTGGTAGGAGGATGTGAACAGTCGCATTTTATTTTACGTTTTGGCTCCTTTGTAACGGTGAAGATGAGATATAAAGGAGGGGAGACTCAGTTCGTGGGGAGCATAGTGCAACGTTTCTCTGTTATGAGAAGCTTGGAGAGAGCATTTTGCAGTAAAACTATCACTAGTGGAAAATGAGAGATTAGTGACCAAAAAAATGACCAAAATCTGCATATCAATGACCACTTTTGGTTTGGCGATCGCTGGTGGCTAATTTGCGGTCTTTTATTACATGACCAAAATTGGTCATTTATAGCTTGTTGGTTGGTCATTAATTTGGTCATATATTTGGTCATTAATTTGGTCATATATTTGAATCAATGACCAAATATATGACCACATTTGTGACCAAATTAATGACCACATGACAAGCTAGAATATGACCAAATTTGGTCACGTAATAAAAGACCATAAATTAGCCACCAAAACTGTTTTTTGGTCATTGATATGCAAATTTTGGTCATTTTTCTGGTCATTTATATCTCAATGTTTGGCCGCATATCTCTCAATTATTGGTCATTTTATTTGTGAATTTTGGTCATTAATCTCATTTACTGGTCACTAATTTAGTCATTTTTAATCGCTTTATGTATGGTCATTATATTTTAGTAGTTTTAATGTTGTCCATTATTAATCAATATAAATTTTTAATTGGATATTATGTTTAAATTAAAAAAATAATCATACATTTATTCTCATCTAATACACATGCAAATTATGCAATGTCACATTATAATTAATTACAACACTTGTAAATAATATCTAATACACATGTAAATTATGCAATGTCACATTAATTAGTTAATAATTACAACATTGGTACATAATATAAAGTACAACCATATATAAGTTTTAAACCACAAATTATATTATATGAAATGTCAAAAGTATTACAATAAATATGAGTTTTCTCAAAAACACATATTAATTTCCATATAAATTTACAGGAAAATCATCACTTTTCAAAATATTACAATGGCTAAACCATCATACTTGCACTTGGTTGCAAAACCATACTTAGATCCCACATCAACAGCTTCAAAACCATACTTAGATCCCACGTCAGCAGCTTCAAAACCACACTTAACAGCTTGAAAGCCTCAGCATCAGGGTCTTCATATTGAATGACAAATCCTCAGTAGCGAGCTCTTCATACTCAATGGCCCAGTTATAAGTTAAGCTCACTCCTACAAAATCCAATAAAAAAATATCAATCATAAAATAGAAAAACAATGAACTGTAAATTAGAAAAACAATGAATCAAATTATTTATCTTGTTCAACAGCTAACAACAATAACCAAGATCATGTGCAAAATAGGAAAATCTAATCTAACAAATTCAATTTAAGAATTGGTTAAAATTAAACTTGAATGGCTAAATCTACAACTATTTAGTACCTAAGAAAAGTAAAACTCAGCTCTAAACCAGGAAATGGATTTCAATAGGAAATATAATCAACGAATCCACAAAACAATTATGCTCAACTGCACAGGTAGAAACCTATATACATAGTGCAATCTGTGAAGGAGTTCACCCCTATATGTCATGTGGTTAATGAATGACATGACAACTATGGAAACTGATGAATGATTTAAGAAATTCTCAAATCCAACGCCTTAGTGAAAAAATGGGTGCATACCTCCTATGCCTTAGTGAATATGTGTTGGTGCAGACCTCCTATGCCTTAGTGAAAAAATGGGTGCATAAAAAGCATATAGGTATGTATGTCTGAGCCCCCAATCTTTGCTATCTGATAATAAAAAATCCACAGATAGGCAAAGAGTTCAAATCTTGGGGGTCACACTGATCCTAGAGTTCCTTGAGGATGTAGGCAGGGTGCTACTGTAAAATTCAAGTAGATAATTTGAACTTAATTAAATCTCCTTATATCTATCTTAACCCTGAATCATCATTGCTTAGCATGGAGTTAGATGGATCTATGATTTATTTTGACAGAATTTTCTTATAATTTGATTTTTTTCAATTTAACTTTTAATGTTAAATAAGCTACATATCACCTTTAGCTCATGTTCCCTTACTATAGGAGAAGGGTGTCGACCAAACTGTAAGGAATGCGTCAATATTACTGAAAACAAATTAAATTACCTTTTCCTTTGTAATTAATTAATTTATATCAATTAATGACTGCAAGGTTTATCACATTTACTTATTTACTTAAAGTACCAAGAAAATTAATTTTGATCTAACATGAATCGATTAACAAATAGAATCCTGAATTGGGTTAATTCTTGACAACATCTTTGTCAGATATGAAATGAAAGCAGCACTATACCCTGTGTTGCATAGGTTGGGTGTTGGTGCATGTATAACTACATCAAGGGTTAAAGCTTTTAAACTATGAACAAAGTAGTGCAACATTGAGTATAATTAGAGTCTAGATAGAATCTATGAAACTATCACTAGACACAAAACCTAGCGCTAATAGCAAATTAGTTTTATTTTAGCAACTTGTCTAAACCATCTATAGCATGATCAATACGACAGTAAATGAGTTGACATGTCATACAAATAATAAAACTTCAAGGCAATCTTGTGCTCTCCTCTGAAGTTAGGGCCTTTCTTACCAAATGGATAAAATAAAGAACACACCCATAAAACTAAAAACAACTAACCACAAAACAGGAAAATGAACAATGAAACGAGGATAATACAATACAATATGATTTGTCGACAAGATTTGCAAACTTAACTATTCATTGAAAAAACAAAGTACCTGTGACTTTGCAACATCAACAGCTTTAGCACATCCCTTAAGTTCTTCCATTTCCCTACAATCCTCTTCAGCTTTTTTAATATGATTTACAGCTGCAAACAAAATATGTCCCACAAGAAGGACAATTACAAATATGCTGAGAGATGTTCCCATGGCTGAAAATGGTAGCTTTGGGTTATCTGAGAATCTGTAATAGCCTCAAACAATAGGTCTTGAGAAAATATTTAAGACTTAGCAATTCTACCTTATCAAAAGCAACAAGGACTTCGTATTTTTCCTTGTCAAAAGGAAACAACTGATAGTACATTGAAATTAAACCAAGTAGATACCTTGTGTCAAATTCAGTATTCAAAGAAGGATTCAAAAGCCAACCCCATAAAAATGATTTGAAGGAACTCAAATTCAGGGACAATCTGACTTCCTCACAAACATATCATGCAAAAATTCACAAGAAATGCCATCTGATAAAACTCCTTACAAACCATTGACTATTAAAAATTCCTCTTAAACCCTAAACCAGCCTCAAGGTCCTCCTTCAACGCTGCACGTTTGAGATCCACATAATTGGTGAAATACCTTGTGAAAAGATTGTTCATTTTGTTGAACTGTTCAGATATCAATTATCATATTAGTCAAATATGTTTA
>LPNX010251347.1:129305-166441 GCA_001517045.1 Pseudotsuga menziesii
CTTAATGATGTGGATCTGGTTCTGCAACCTTTCTTCTTTTGGAGCAGCTATAGCAACAGCTGCAAGCTTTCTTAGATCACTCGTGAATCCTTTTTGGGAATTCAATACGGTCAACTAGCTGCAACTTTTCTTCACAGTATAATTTCTTTTATGCACCAACAATCTTTGCAATGATTTCTAGTAAGCAAAACCCTATTTAAATCCATTAAACTACACAGACAGATTGCCAATAATCACTGTAGGGTTTCTAGTTTTGCAGTCTATTGCAACAATTAGGCTTACAATTGTTTACAATCTCCTTAAAAATATAGTAAACAAATGCATAGTGCAAATACTTTTCAATACGCTAGTGATATGATACATGTCTCCATATCAAGGCAGCGCAGTCTTTAGTCTTCAGGCAGCATACAACACTGCATAGATTCACCACGCAGCAGGCACCAAGCAGTCTTCAGAAGGAGGAGTCAAGAGTCTTTAACGCAGCAAGAGTCTTCCCGCAGGCAGCTTCAAAAACTTGCAACGTTCTCCACCAGCAGTCTTCACCGCATCAGTCCTCAAAGGAACTTTATGTGCCCTTCAATGGCACTTAGTAGAGTTTATAACTGGCCCTCGCCAATTTTCTGACCAGCTCGCACAATTGTTTCAACGCTTCACGTTTCCCCACAGTTCACGCTGAACTTATGGGAAGGAACGATATGTAAAATTCTCTAGTACATCTTTCAGTTTTCGCTGGCTTTCCCATGGAATGTTTAGGCCAAACATGGAATTCATGGCTGTGTATTATTACACGTTAATTTAACAATACAAGCCTTTAGTGATCTTCCAGTTCCACACATTTTCGTAATCTTTATTTCTATATTTGAACTGCACTAAACATATTGCAGGATGCAAATGGTTTATTTTCAGCCTATAAAGAGGTATCTCTGTTCATACTCCTTCACGAGGCCTGAAAATGATATTTGATTGACGGAGGTCGTGTACACCAATTCGTGGGAGAAGGAAATATACCACAATTCAGAGAGGGTCGTAGAGTAGTCTAGAGGACCGCGGGATCATACAATCATACTTTGATCACGAAAAACAGTAGTTCCTCACGCAGAATTTAAAATTAATCACCAGTCTTCTCGCAGGATTAGGGTTTATGCACTTTACCGGAAAAAACTAGGGTTTTTTTTTGTATTTCCAATGACCAATTTCAATACTGAATAAAGTGTTTTACCTCCACACAATTCAACATCCTCAACTCTTCAAGGAAGTATGCATCTGCTACAGAAATCTCCTGCAAAATCCGGGGCTCCTGTGCCTCACAGATAGCCTGAACGAGTGCCGCAGTAGCAAGGGCCTCAATATTGCGGTTCCGGAGATAAATAGCAGACGAGCAGTCCACGGCAATGAATGGAGTGGGAAAATAGCATGTGCAAAAGGCTGACCTGTCTACGCATGACCTGTCACTAAGGCTGAAAGGAATATGGTAGACTCATTGCACAATTCATATGCATGTAGAACTATAGGACTGTGCAAGCAAAGGGCGGAATAACTCCCAAATGAATGCACGCAGGAATAATACTTAGTGCAGCTCTGAAAGACATGCCAGGTCTGATAATGCAGAATAATGGATACTGTATCCAAGGGACCGTTTCATACCTCAATCCACATCGCAGGTCTGGAGGAGAAACCCACGCAGCTGGTAGACTGACGGAGCAGGCAGTCTGGCAATGGACTGGCAAGCAGAATGCCAGGAATGGGCAGAAATGCAGCAGGAGTTATGGCAGGCAGGAAACCTAGCTTTGATACCACTTGTTAGGTATAACTCCCGATTCAAATTCTATTCACGACTGAAACATTAATTTATAGATTACAATGAGGCGGTTGAGAACCAGCCTTTTCACCTTCCCGGGAAACTATTCAAATTCCTATTTAATTATTTATTTACAATAATCCTGACAGATTATATTCTAACATTCTTCTCCACTTACAGTACCTTTCCAAGTTTCTTGTAGCTTCTCCTCATGTTTGTAAACTGGTTGCGCTGCCCAAACAAAGTAGCCTCCAGCCCTCAACATCCTATCCACCTCAAGAAGTAAAATACCCCCTTCATTAAAGGAAAAGAAAGTATCACAATTAGTGAACGCTCTTGAATGTATGTCCATACACTTGTATGTTGCAAGACATGATTAGTTCATATAATAAATATGAGCTCCATGAATCAAAACACAAAAGCACCATAGTGACTACCTTGAATCGACATTAAAAACAAGGGAAATATCTGTAGTAAAATAATTATTCAACAATGTCTCTCCAATAAGCAACTTTAGAACTGCAAGAGGGCCTCTAAAATATAATTCCCTCAGCAAGTAAGCAACAGCCTCAAATACTGGGACATACAAAGTAGTAACTGAATGGCATCTCTCCCTACTTGAATGCTACAATCCAAAATTATTGAATCGCTAGCCATTGTAATAGATTATCACATTTGCATTCCAAAAGCAAAGTTCTAGCAATCCTCCTCATCTTGTGTCTCCAATAAGCAACTTTAGAACTGCAAGAGGGCCTCTAAAATCTAATTCCCTCAGCAAATAAATAACAGCTTGAAATACTGGGACAAACAAAGTAGGAACTGAATGGCATCTCTGTCTACTTGAATGCTACAACCCAGAATTATTGAATGACTAGCCATTGACATAGATCATCGCATTTGCGTTCCAAAGCAATGTTCTAGCAATCCTCCTCATATTTATTTGAAACCTAATGCAGATAGCATTATTCACACAATATCCAATTCTTTCATGTAGTAAATTCTCACAAAATTAAATACAGTAGAGGATGAATGGTGAGATTCAAAAATTTCTAGTGATGAAGAAAGATTCTGGAAATGGCTTTCAATTCAATGTCCTTTGAAGGAAATGTCCTTTAATTTAATATAGTAAAATGCTATTGAGTAACAGTACTTTTTGAATTTATCAAGTGACAAATCAGAAATATTTTCAATATTAATCATTTTTCCACCACTCTTGAATCCAATTTCCCTGTTTTATGTAAGAAGGTTCTTCTATGCCAGTCATGGAAGCCCATCTACCTTTCCCTAATTATCATTCTCCTTCATCAACCACAACATAATTTCTTATAACCATAGTTTGTCCAATTTCCCCATTGGTATAAATTCAAATGTTTGACCTCGTACTGTTAATTACATTAGATTCTTGGAACAAAAAGAAAATTGCATTAGATTCTGAGTTTACCTTTTATGTTCCCCCCACGAGCACTTCTCATTGTAAGCATCCTTTATGTGACCTTGCCATTCCCTATTTTTGGTCTTTTCGACCAACTAAGGTGGAAGTTATTGTCTTATGTCCATGTTTTTCCTATTCTTATTTGTGGTCTTCCAATTTTAAGATAAAATAAGTCTTTCACAGGGACATGTACAGGGTGGGAGACAAGTCCCATGTTTCTTGTCAAAGAGTGACAGGCATGCATTACCATTACATCCCTCAGCAACCCTAAATGCAGGAAACTCCATTCCCATATTTCCATATATTTCCCAACAATTAGGGGACTACAGGGACGCCTGCACATCCCTTGGCATTGAACGACCTACAGATGCCCCTCAAACGACATCTACAGTCCTCCTCTAGCATATATAAAGACATCCCAAACACAGTCACATTAAGTGATTGAAATATTAAAAGCAAAATATATTGGAACAAGTAGCATGCATCCAAAGAATGATGCCGATTCCTGGAAGTTTCAATGAATCTGAAACATGAGTACATGAGTTTCTAATTGCATATTAAATGTTATTTATTCCATTCTTTTAATATTTTCAAGGGTGTCACCCCTTGAGATTTGGGGAGTCCCTACAGCCATTCCCATAACACAACACCCAGGCCCTGAAACAGTGTGGAACATGGGATAAAGGCCATTTCTTAATCTATAACTTTAACAATCTAATCATAAGATAGTTTTTCTTACATCCATTATACCATCATTCTTAACCATGCCACCCTTAAAATTATTTACAAGTTACAATGAGTCATTGTCATATAGAATTAGGCATTGCCAACATCACAATTTGTACAAGTCATGCCCAATGAATGTGAGAGATCAAATTAAATCCCTTTTTAATCTGATCCAGGCACACAGACATTGAGATACATAAGAAATGCCTTTTAAAGTTAAGTTCTTTTTATCCATATCCCATTAACATGCAAGTCAAAAGGCTCCAAAATCAAGATCTACATCTCCATTGGTATAAGATTAATTTCACACCCCTTCAAGCCAATGGAGACTAAATATCTGGTGTAATGCCTAGGGGTCTCGTCATCTCATGGGCACATGTAACTTCCATATGACCACAACTGAGACCAATAGCTCTTAACAATCCTTGAGATGGAAGCTTAGCTCTATTATAGAAAGGAATGAATCATCAAAAGAAAAATACATCTTGAAGGTGGGGTCACAAAATTCAACGAGAAACTATATCAAGAAACATTCAAATAGGCATAGCCAGCTCCATTTTCTTCCAATTTGTAGTCTCCCATATATTTTACCAACCTTTTTGCCATCTACTATGCTATGAGTTATTTCTGGCATCATGCACCTGTATGCTCTTCTAAGCACTCAACATGAAAAACGAAATTATGAATTTAGTGGTTGACAAAGGGTGTCCCATAATGATGACCCAGGTTTAAACCCTAGCATGCATAAAGCCCTGGGAATTAAGTTGTTGACCATGTTTGACAGTGGATTATATGTGGATTATATGGAGCATTGTTCACAACAACAAAAATTCATGAATTTTCCAATCTATCATCTATCTGATGAAAAATGGTCCAGACCCTAGATCCACAAAAGGGCATACCGCATATCCATCTACCAGAAACTGGGGTAGACAGCTCCTTTAGAATGGAACCAGTGATTCTAAGGGAACAGACCAGCAACCTTCACCACTCAATCATAGACCTAACTCTTCTCCACTGCTTGACCTCTAAAAATAATGCTATATGTATCTTTGTACCTAACAAATAATAAAAACCCTTGTTGAGATTTCTATTAATTTCATATAAAATGCACTAGATATAATCTCATAGTTTAGGAATCTGAAATAGAGTTAAAACTATACCATCATGAATCCATTCAATTCGACAACAGGAACAATGAATCATCTCAAAATCCTGACTAGGATACAAGAGGCGACGTGTTGCAAAAGCTGCCACCATAGCAGGAACACCACGTTCAAGAGCAAACTGGATCTGATTTTCATGAACATCTTTTGGAGCTATGGAAAGTGTTGATACATTTCGAGAAAGCAAAAAGGCACCAAAAATTGCTACACCACATCCCACATCCAAAACAACCCTAGTATGAACACCCCAAGCCACATCAGGAACCATCTGCACAACCAAATAAAAATAAAAAATCTTCTGGGCCCAGCAACAACAAATAACACCACAATGCATCTAGTTCCGAATGGCATTAGCTAGAACCCCTAATGACAATAATAAAACCAAGCACCATTTCCAAGAACCTGAGCAATCTGATCTGTGTAATGATCTGCCCCGTGTATGAATTGGGTTCCACCTCCTGGAAATTTGAATTTATCTTTATCTAATACAATCCAATTTTGACCACCTTTATCTTCCACCAAACGAGTATGTGGGACATTATTGTACCAGACCTGCAATGTTATAAATGAGCATATAGTGCAAATGTCAGAATGAATATCAATAATAAAAATAAAATAAAATTAGCCGCTTACACAAGATAAATCATGCATAGTTGAGGACCACAAATTCAATCTGGTCAGAATACAATAGACCTCATAAATATACAAACGATATAGAGGCCTCTGTAGAAATGTGTGTAAGGATGACACGAATCATGAGAATGACTTAATAATGAGTATGGAGATGGCATCCTTAAATCAATGAATGGTAACTTCACGATTTCATAGTGGCCATCAGAATGCATTCCAGTTCCACGCAAACAGGTATATGGATCAGGTGGTCCTCAATAACCAACTACTTGATAATAAGTCAATACTCAATTGGATTTGGATGAACTGTAAATGCTTTGTGGTATTTATATAGGAACTCATAAGACGGACTCTAAAGAGGTAAAACATCTTGTTGTGTCTCTTCATTAACAACTTTAATGACTTAACATCCATTGAAATTCACTGCTTGATGTGTTATTATCATTGCATATTTTGCCCTTTAAGGAAATGCTATTAATGCTCTCTTGGGTATGATGGCCACTGAATGAATTGTAAGTTTTGGTATGTTGGTTCTTATTTGCTGTGTGCATTGACTAAAATTGACATGTTTTCCATATATGTAAGCATGCCATTATATTTTAGTTCATCATTCTTTTATTCATTCTCAATTTGCATATTTGTGATAATTATAAGTTTATGATTTGAAATTTCTTGGTCTAAATTCTTCTACCATGTTAGACATAATAACACACAAAAGAAGCAAGCACACACATTAAAGAAGCTTTTTACCCTGGAAACACTTAAACATGAAAACCAGCAAACAAGAAATCCATTATCCTTGACCAATTCAACCAAGGCATGGCCAATCCAGCCAACACTGGCCTTACACAAGGCATACAATGGAGTTACTCAATCCTTTAAGTAGGCTTCATCACATGCTAATACCAGGGGCAAATACCACAGGTTACCCAAAACCATGAGCTCATAAACCACTAATGGCAAACACATTTGACCAAATCAAGGTTATCTCAACCACTCTTTAAGTGAATCAAGATTAACCTAGCATTCCCCCTTTAAACTTGAATTGGGGTAAACACCAACCCACCTTAAAGTTTTAACCTGGTTTCTAGGATTCAGGAATACAACATGCCCCCCTATCACCTAAGTCTATATCTAGACTTTACACCAGTGAATCAATAAACTAGGGGTATGCATTCCCAAATGAGTCTTACAACCATATGCCTATTTACATTGTGATTAAATATAACTCTATAAAAATGCTTACAATATAGTGAATCAATTACTTCATCCGCATCTTCCATGTGTCACTGCTTCACATCAATCCATATCATGCATTTCCATCTTTGGCTTAATCTTCAACCAATGGACTGCATTTACCATGAACCGCACAAGGAACAACAACATGCTTTTGCAGCTTTTCTGGAGTAGACTTTTCAAGTACCACGCCGAGCAAATGGCATGTAATCTTTCTACCACCATTCGATTGCTACCTCACAACTTGTGCCAAACTTAGCTGTGGTGTAGCAAATTCCTAAGGTGAACGTGTTGTTTGGTTCAAACTTAAACGAGGTTGGTAGTTTTGCACCGTGAGCTCCAATTTGGACATGGAGGAAACAACAGTCTATACACCCCACAATGTGCAGATCCAAACCACATGCTATTGCACACTGCTGCTCTTGGCACTGCCTTCTTTGCTTCCACCACTATGCCTGCAATGATATGTTTCTCCAACAAGACATTTCATGGCATCTCAGAATCATGAGACTACTCTCATTCCAGCAATAAACCAACAAGAATTCATCGGTCCACAACATTCTCTAGCCCTAGAACCTTAGCCATGCCCATGAGAGTGTCCAAACAAACCTTGCCCTGATACCAGTTGTTAGAAAAAATAATGCACAAAAGAACAAGCACACACGATGAAGAATATTTTCACCCTAGAAACCCTATACAGGGAAAAACAACAACCAATAGATCTATTATCCTTGACCAATCTGGCCAAGGCCTGGCCAATCCAACCAACACCAGCCACAAACAAGAAGCATAGAATGAGTTACTCAAGCCTTTAAGTAGGATTCTTCACATGCTAATACCATGGGCCCATAAACCACCAACCATAAACCCAGTTGACCAAATCAAGGTTATCTCCATCACTCTTTAACCAAATCAAGATTAACCTAACATACCATGCCACATAAAAGATATGATGCAGTCTACCTATTTGTTAACAATATTGTTCTACAATACTATATGGACAAGTTTGCAAGTTTGAGATTTGAATTTGAGCCTACAAGCAAATATTCATCAAAATCTTCAATGTTCCAAAAATCCAAAAATACCTTCCCTAGAGCTAAAATTTTTCCGGCATCTACCTATATTTTCTAGTTGCTTTAACATACAATCATAGTATCATAACCCCATACAATCAACCTTAAAGCATATCACTTAGATTTCAATCACCTCATGACTCTCCTCAAAAATTGCCATATTCTTGAAGCTTTTTTGACACATGTAAAATTATACGACCCTTCCAGTAGATCACAATAAAAAACAAGTATCCAATACCAGGGATTAAAGATCCCTCTGGTACACTACACAACATTATAATATATGACGCTTTTGCACTTATGAATATGTTTAACTTTCAATGTTGTTTTACACCCACATGGTCTATGGGACCTTTTCTTGTAACCAAAATTAAAAACAAATTTAATCAGAATTTAATTGGAAGCATAAACAAGCATGTCAACTTTGAACATCTCTATTAATCGATAACTAAACTCCTAGTTAGGTTCATAAACAGACGTAGGATACAAGAAAGATAAAAGGTAGAAAGGATCATAGTTCTTGCTTCATAATTTGATTTTTCCTCTTAGAAGCCACAAACTATGGCTGAAGTAACCAATGTTCTGTCAATCCTGTTTCAGAAACTAAGAATCACAGAGCAATACAACATGAAGTATAAAGAATGACATTGGGCTAGAAGTCATGCCTATAAACAAAGAATTAAGCAAAAACCTTCAAGTGCAAGTTTAAAATCATATCAGAATTCCATACAGCTGGAGGTACTTATGAAAGCTAAGTTCAATAAACAAACTCGATTAATGTTTCGTAATATAGGGAATGACCCTTCCAGTAGAGTTGCGGAAATCCCTCTTCGAAAGGACTAGGGAGCAATATTAATGCCAATCTACTATCTAGGTTGAAGTCACATCCCAAAGACTAAATCCCCATAATGCCTATCATAATGAATGTTATAAATCAAATGAACTATGGAGGTAAACATGGAAAGAACTCAACAAGAAGAAGCTAGACATATCACTGAGGAAAATGGACAATTATTTTTTGAATTTTTGAAACACACAGATACTAAAAACATGCATAGGATCACATTTGATAGATGCAAAAAAATTCTAGTTAAACCTGTTATTGTGGAGCAGTTTCAATGAGAAATAAGGGCAACATGATTTACTGCTCAATAAAAGTAGGTAGGAGGTCCAAGTTCCAACAACTGATGATGCAAGAATTATATCATACAGATTATTCGAAAATCCTGAAAATCAAGCAGCAGTTCAAAGTTGGATGGTAGATGTTAAATTGTCATGAAAGATTCCACTAGTACATTATCAAATTGAATATCCATGAGAATGAGGAGCATGTTTTACTGAAATATATTTGCATACTCCACATGCCAACATAGAATGAACTCAACTTATTCAAATTCCTAACCCTAAATGATGCATAAAGGCAGATAATGGCTTGTAAAGCCAATAATAGTTGGATTGGAACCATTAAAGTATGGTTAACTCAAAAGTAGAAGACACCTAAGTGACTATGTTAGTCAGTCCATGCTAACAGTTTGACTTAATTGGGCAAGTCGATAGATAAGTCAATTGATAAGCCAAAGAAACGCAGCACTGGAAGAAGATAGGGCATGATGAAGAGAATTACTAGATAAAGCACCATGTGAAGTGATCAAGAAAGGCACTGTAGGTACAAGTCATATAAAATCAAATGGACCTGCAAGTTAATAATAACATGAATAATTTAACAAACAAGACTACAAACAAACCTGAAGGAGTGGTTGTTCATGATTTTGATAAAATTTTGAGTAATAAAAAATAACTTCAACCTACAGCACAACGAAATCTTTCCAAACTTGAAACCATGCTGAGGCTCAAAACTGAAGAATGCAAAAATCAATCGGTAGCACCAAAGGTTGATAAATAGGTGACATACTAAAGCAAGAACCTGTCCCTAAAGGTTGACAAACTTTGTAATAAAGGACATGATACAACATATGTACATGGACTGCAGAGAGCTGAACAAGATCACAATAAAAAACAGGTATCCAATACCATGGATTAAAGATCCCTCTGGTATACTGCACAACATTATAATATATGATTCTTTTGCACTTATGAATATGTTTAACTTTCAATGTTGTTTCACACCCACATGGTCTATAGGACCTTTTCTTGTAACCAAAATTAAAAACATATTTAATCATAATTTCACTGGAAGCATAAACAAGCATGTCAACTTTGAACAGCTCTATTAATAGATAACTGAACCCCTAGTTAGGTTCATAAATAGACATAAGATACAAGAAAGATAAAAGGTATAAAGGATCATAGTTCTTGCTCCATAATCTGATTTTTCCTCTAAGAAGCCATAGACTATGGCTGAAGTAACCAATGTTCTATCAGGCCTGTTTCAGAAACTAAGAATCACAGAGAAATACAACATGAAGTATAAAGAATAACATTGGGCTAGAAGTCATGGCTTACAACAAACAATTCTTTGGGGAAAAAGCAAAAACCTTCAAGTGCAAGTTTAAAATCATCTCAGAATTCCATACAGCTAGAGGTACCTATAAAAGCTAAGTTCAATAAACAAACTCGATTAATGTTTCCTAATATAGGGAATGACCCTTCCAGTAGACTTGTGGAAATCCCTCTTCCAAAGGCCTAGGGAGCAATATTAATGCCAATATACTATCTAGGTTGAAGTCACGTCCAAAAGACCCAATCCCCATAATGCCTATCATAATGAATGTTATAAATCAAATGAACTGTGGAGGTAAACATGGAAATAAATCAACAAGAATAAGATAGACATATCACTGAGGCAAATGGACAATTATTTTTTGAATTTTTGAAACACATAGATACTAAAAACATGCATTGGATCCAATTTGATAGATGCAAAAAAAAACTAGTTAAACCTGTTATTGTAGAGCAGTTTCAATGAGCAATAAGGGCAACATGATTGTCTGCTCAATAAAAGTAGGCAGGAGGTACAAGTTCCAACAACTGATGATGCAGGAATTATATCATACAGATTATTCGAAAATCTTGAAAATCAAGCAGCAGTTCAAAGTTGGATGGTAGATGTTAAATTGTCATGAAAGATTCCACTAGTACATTATCAAATTGAAGATCCATGAGGATGAGGAGCATGTTTTACTGAAATAAATTTGCAAACTCCACATGCCAACACAGAATGAACTCAACTTCTTCAAAGTCCTAACCCTAAATGATGCATAAAGGCAGATAATGGCTTGTAAAGCCAATAATAGTTGGATTGGCGCCATTAAAGTATGGTTAACTCAAACGCAGAAGACACCTAAGTGACTCTGTCAGTCATTCCATGCTAACAGATTCACTAAACTGAGCAAGTCGATAGATAAGTCAATTGATAAGCCAAATAAATTCAACACCGCAAGAAGATAGGGCATGATGAAGAGAATTACTAGATAAAGCACCATGTAAAGTGATCAAGAAAGGAACTGCAAGTACAAGTCATAGAAATTCAAATGGACCTGCAAGTTAATAATATCATGAATAATTTAACAAAAAAAACTACAAACAAACCTGAAGGAGTGGTTTTTCATGATTTTGATAAAATTTTGAGTAATAAAAAATAACTTCAACCTGCAGCACAATGAAATCTTTCCAAACTTAAAACTATGTTGAGGCTCAAAACTGAAAAATGCAGAAATCAATCGGCAGCACCAAGGGTTGATAAACATGTGACATACTAAAGAAGCCACCTCTCCCTAAAGGTTGGCAAAATTTGTAACAAAGGACATGATACAACATATGTACATGGACTGCAGAGAGATGAACACGATCACAATAAAAAACATGTATCCAATACCAAGGATTAAAGATCCCTCTGGTACACTGCACAACATTATAATATATGACACTTTTTCACTTATGAATATGTTATAATTTCAATGTTGTTTTACACCCACATGGTCTATAGGACCTTTCCTTGTAACCAAAATTAAAAACATATGTAATCAGAATTTAATTGGAATCATAAACAAGCATGTCAATTTGAACAGCGCTATTATGAAATTTCCTAGTTCATTTATATTGTTGTGAGTCGTGACATAGAATACCTTGGACAGATTGATAGTTATAAGATGCTTTTGTGAGTATTTCCAATGGGTTTCTAAGCTACATAGTCCAGGATGAAGTGCTTTTTATCATCTATGGCTTGATTTATACAAATTGTCACAATTACAGAAACCTCATAATAAACAATTAACATGCGTTAAAGATGACTTAATAGTGAGCAAGAAAACAATGACGTTCTAGAAAGACTAAGCTAAAAGGACTAGTGTTAGCTGGACACATAAGTAGATACATGTTATTCATATCAGAAATTTATAAGAGTAGATTTACACCCTATAGTATGAAAAGTTATGAATGATGCCTAAAAATGTGGATCAAGCCTATAAAAGTGCACCTCATAGAGCTTTGGTACAAAATGACAAAATCAAAATAAGACATCCAAAAAACAGGTTGAATGCAACATAGTAACCATAGTAACAAAAAACAGTCATTTTGCATGCCAACACCATTCTTTTTCCTTCTTTTACTTGACTGTTTTGTTGAATAGGCCAGAATTCAAACTAAGGTTAACAAAATCAATGTTGTTGATGGATTTTTTGGCTCTTCCTATTTGACCAAATTGTACGCTTCACTCATCATCAGGGAAAATAGAGAGCAGGAGATGGATTTTTGTATGTTGAGTTTGGGAATGCTAGGGATTAGGCATTCAAATTTTGTTGTAAACATGTGTATCTTTTGAGGAATATTTCATAATATTTCTGAAATTATCATAAATTTTATTGTTTTTAAATTGTGTATATTACTGTACATTTTTCCATATTTGAGGTCCAGCGTATTGAATGTATTAACTGAAAGTTATGACTGATAATATGATATGAGAAATAACACCTATCTTAACACCAAGAACCTAAAAAACTAGCAGAGGCAGTTGGATACATATTAGTGGTTGACATTGGGTGTCCCTACATTAATGACCCAAGTTCAAACTCTAGAGGAATGGCCCAGGTTCGAACCCCTGAGGGAAGAGAAATGTTCAGATTTTGCCGAGTTTCAAATGCAGCATTCCTAAAAAGTGAAACAATGAAACAAAAATACCCATTTCAAAAACATGTCAAGATCAATACCTGTATATAAGCCATCCAATTGTAACAAATAAAAAGACTCTAAATTTCCCATCGATGATTTGCCTCATAGAAAACTCTATACAAATAACTTTGAAAGTTTTACAACCCTAAATGAAAAGGAATAAAGGACCCATTTGTAAAAAATTGGCAAAGAAACCCCTCATCTAGGAAAGTTTGTAAAACTAAATATTATTCTTATAACTTCATTCGGCTTTTAAATACCCTGAAACACTTGACTATGAAAAATGATCGGATCATAGCTAAAAAAATAAAAATAAAAACTTGCCTGTGAAGAACTGGGGGAAATTGACATGTAGGATGACATCCTCCTACAAGGTGTGCTTGACACTCTCTAGGCCTGCCACGTCAGTTCACTTGACATTGTATTTCTCTCGAATTATGGCCGAATTGAGCCTTGATCAGAGCTTGGATTGCTCCGGATCCTCTCCATCCCCTTTGGCTCCCAGCTTCGATTTCGGTTTGATGGCCATGGAGGCATCCCCATTGGAACTAAGCCTCGAACTCAACCCCTCGTCCAACACAACTCGGATCTCCTCTACCCTCCTCAAGTACTCTGTAAATTTCTGGGTGATGGCATCTTTGATCTTGGGGTTTTTCTCATATTTGAGATGGGTTCTGAAGTATTCGAGGGAATTCATGTACAGGGGGAATGCCTTGGCATAATTTCCACTGTTACCCTCCTGCACTGGATGCCAAACATACTCTATGGCCTGCTCCTGGAAATTGCTATACATTGTGACTGATTAAAATGCTTTCGATGCCCTCCCAAATGGGATCCCTGTTGTATTATCCTATATGTGACTCATGTCTAGGGAGATTAAAGGAGATTAGCTTCCCTGGATGTCAAGATACTGAAATTTCCCGCGAATATCCTTAAGCAACCATAAGGAAACCAAGAGGTAACAGGGAATGATATAATACATACCTTCTCCGCAAACGCATGCGCCAAGTCTCTTTGAAATAAAACAAACTTCTGTCTGAAGTCATTTTTGATGAAAATTTAGAGAGTTCTTTTCTTGTAATGAAAATTTTCACTTTTTATTATTATTTTTAAAAATATATATAGAATTTTTTTTAAATAGTTAAGTTAAATTTAATAATCATATATTTTTAAAGTTTGCTTATGCTTGTAGATTAAGTGGTGATAGAGTACATTGTAAAAGCATTTTTTGCAATGTTAGTAACTTCACAAATTTCAACTTTGGTTAACCTGTGTCCCATGTTAAAAGTTGTGTAGGTGCACCTAGAGATATAGTGGTAGCGGACAAGAATCGACCTTATGTACTGAAGTACAAGCATCGCTCCAAATGTCAATTTCCCTACTGTATATGTGTGTGTCATTTACAAGATCAATGTAAAAAATAACACTCATCTTTTTAACCATCAAAATTTAACTTTAATATTTCTTTGGTTTTTGGAGTGAGAACAAACAATTATGTTGAGCTTTCACCCCTTAAAATTCTAATGATTTTTGTTATAGAAAAATGTTTACATAATCTACAAGTTTATGGAGACTCTATGTTAGTCGTTAATTGGGTCAATGGTGCACAAAGATGCGTACATGCTAGAAATTGATTCCATTACTTGAATAAATTATGAATATTAAATCAAATTTTACTTTATTCTCCTACATACATGTCTACAAGGAGAATAATAGAATTGCATACACCCTTTTTAAAGAGGGCCTTCAGCTAGCTAGTTGTAAGACAATTTCAAGTAGAAGAACATAACCAGGACCAAAGCTTTCAATATTATCATCGCTATTTTATGGAAAGGTCGTGGTTTTTGAATGCAGGTCGGGTCATTTGATCTTTTACATATGCATCATCTACACTACTGTTACTTCAACAACAATTTTTGTCATTTCTAGTCGGCACTAAGTGGATTTACTGGTGTTTATAGATGGGGTATGTCTCTCTTATTGTTTTCTTTACGACGGATTTTGACACTTCTTTATAGATATGGACAGATTTTGACAACATCTATGATGTCATTTTTGTATATAAAAAAGTAAAGATGTACTCTCTAAGATCAAATCTTAGACCTTTTTTGGAATATATGCTACGTGTGTGTGTGTATATATATATATATATATATATATAGTAATTGATACTCTATGAAAAATAAATTATAATTTTTTTAAATAAAAAAATAATAAAAATTAAATAAAAAATTAAATCTAATATATGACATTTATCTCATCCACATAAAATAATGAATAAGTAAATTAGAGTTTAACATGTTACTTTCTATACTAATATATAAAACATAACACTCATCTTCTCAATCATTTAAAGCTAAATCAATATGGCATTCATCTCATCCATTTAAAAGAGAATAAAGGGGTGAAATTGTATATTATATCATATTTGTATTATGTAAAAAAACAATTTACCTATGTATTATACATAAATTTAAACTTTGATCATTAATTATAACTTTAATTAACCAAATCCACAAGGTTGGAATGTCTCACCATGCACATTTTAGACAATTTTGGTGACTACGTCTAAAACCCCTTGTGTACATGTGTAAATGTTTTTTATTGATGTTTGGTGTCAACGGTGGAGTTGTGACACATGAGGCGGTCTACAATTTACTAAGTTCTAGGGGGTCTTTGAATCCATTTGCAGTCTTAGAATTTAGTAAAATGTACAAGTTCATTGTCAAAATTGTAATTTTTCATTGCTGAACTGATCCACAACTAAAAATGACCAAATAAATGACCAATTGTTATGTGGTCATTTTTAGTCAAGATATCCCGTGACCAAATTTGGTCATTTATCTTGGTCTTTTTTATTTTAGTTTTATCCTGTGACCAAAATTGGTCATTTATCTTGGTCTTTTTTATTTATCCCACTTACATTTATCAATTTTGGTCATTTATCCCTTGAAAAAAAATGTGGTGACCAAAAATTTTGGTCTCCTGGTCACTAATCTCTCATTTTGCACTAGTGCTACCCAAAAAATGGGGATAATCATTCCATTGAGAGGTTTTGAATAGTAGACATGGTTCTTAAGGCCTTACACATAGTTGGTGAAGTAAACCAAAGCCTTTGTCCATAAGGAATATTATATCCATCCAAGGCCTAAAATGATACCTCGAATCACCTCACATGACTTAAAAGCACTAGGTATGGGTTGTGTGGCCTTCAACATTATTTGGGGAGTAACCATTGGCACTACTACATTTTGATCCAAAATCCGACAGAAAAATCTGACGGTGCGTGGATTTCTCTTTTTAAACTTACCAAAAATCACAAGGATACATTTTTTTTTTGTAAATGTGGCCACAATTCTCATAACCGTCGGTTAAGCGATGGAGCATTAGTGTAAGTGTCGCTTAAGTGACGACGCATTAGTGTAAGTGTCGCTTAAGCGATGGTGCGTTAGTGTAAGCGTCTCTTAAGCGGCGACATCTTTTTAGGATTTAAAAAAAAAATACTATGTTTAGGGTTTTTCCAATTTTCCAATTTTTATAATGTTTTGCATAAAAGTAAAAAAATTTAATAAAAATATGATAGAGTGAATATGAGGGATTTTAAAACCCCAACTCATCCTCTTTTAAATATACAAGGGGTTGTGATCAATTCCTCTTCCAATCATCTCGACAATTGTACTTTATAATAACTAGGACAAAACCAATAAACCTGAAAAATTGGGTTATGTTAATTAATCTCCTAGTTAGAACAAAATGAAAACTCAAAGTATTTATTTGGTAGGATAATCTCCAAGGATATATGCGGAAAGAATCCAATTAACAAGGAAAGGTAATGTGCATAAAAAAACCTAGTATTTTAGTTTACCTTAGTCACCTCCTCGCATAGAAAGACAAAGAAACACTAGACATCTTACCACAATTGTAGAGACAAGGAGAAGAGAGAATAAATCCTCCCAAGATTTCTCTTATTGTTTACCAATTTTCCTTGAATTAGGTTCTAGTGAAGATAAGTTGGAGTTCCTTTTTAAATATAATTCAAGCTATGGAAGAAAATTTTCAGTAAATTGTTATGTTGAATTGGAAGCATACTGATGTGGATTCAGGTAAAAGTGCATGTATTCAGGTTTCTAGTTCTCTTCATTCCATCAATAAAAATGTTGTGACGTGGGGTCAGGAGCACTATAATAAATAGGATGGACATATATTAGAGGTAAAGAATGAGATTGATCGAATTTTTTTCATCTCATAAGGAGGTTATTTTAGACATGGGATCTCACGAAAAAATTATTGGATTAGAGAATATGAGGAATAATCCTATCTGGAATAAAGATATTGAGTGGAGGTGAAAAAGTTTATCTCTTTGTATTTCTTCAATATACTAGGATACTAAATTGTTCCAGAAATGTGCTAGACACATAAGGAACCTAAACACCATTTGTGAATTGAAAGATGGGGAATTCCATCAAGTTCATGGATTATGGGATATTGTTGGACTAGGGGTCAATCATTTTAATTATATCTACAAAGAACCATCTGAATCCAACCTAGGGGAGATCCTAAAATTGGTGGTGTTATTTCAAGGATGTTTGAGGAGGAAAAGAAGATGGATCTCTTTCAACTAGTGACAAAGGAATAATTGTGTTCCTTCCTCTAATATTTCCAAATGGACAATATTCTAGGGTCATATGGGTGACCAACTAAGTTTTATGTGGATTCGACTTCTTAGAAATAATTGGTGATGATCTATTAAAGGTGGAGGAGGAAGTTTAGATGACTAGGACGATGCATACTAGTTTAAATTCAATATTCCTAGAATCCATCCCAAAGGTGGATTGGGGCCTATGAAATTCAAATATTTCATACCATTATCACTTTGCAATTGCATATATAAGATAATTTCAAAGGTGATAGTTGTTCACCTCAAGCCTCTTATTTCAATGGTGATATCTATGAAATAGTTTGTGTTCCCCAAGGTAAGATTGATTCACAAGGCTATCAAATCATACTTGGAAGGTATGCACTTGATTAATACCTCTCATATTCTTGTGACTATCATTAAATTATTATTTCTAAATATTATGATTGAATATATTGGCTTTATCCAATACTCCTTATACTTAAAGTGGCATTTATTCTAGATATTGTAAAATGGATAATGGGTTGAATGAATTGTTGGATTGGATCGCCTGCTTGAACAGGTTAGTCCTAGTGAAAGTATCATTCTCAGGAAGTAGTAGTATGAGGGATGGATGCTTACCAGCCTAGGGTCGTCTCTCTCATGCTAGTCAGCTAGTTTCAGTTTCATTCAGGCAGGTCAGGCTGTTCCAGTTTTAGGTGTATCAATGAGGGTCAACAAGACAAGCCAAGACTCGTATGCTAGGTTGTTGTCTCATATTCATTCTGCAAAAAAACCCAGCGGGGGGTGGAAATCACCTTTGCTACATGACATATGTGTGACAACAAGGATGCTGCTTGTTGAGGGGCGATTTGAAATGCAACTGAGGGTTTGGAGACCTGGAGTTCTTGTTGAGTTGGGTGAGGGGTTTTCTTGGTATTGAAGACGGAGTTATGTGGCAATGACATCTCCATTTCCGTACTCTCCAGGAATTAAACTCACCAATAGTACGCTGATTGACTGATGGTTAACTCGGGTCAAGGGATTCATCCTCTGTGTATAAATTATGCCATTTTGTGCTTGCTGATTGTAAAGTCTTGGTTCGATTCCCTCTTCTTGGTTTGAGGATTAAATTGGGGCATCATTTGTTGAGGTTTAAAGGAGAAGCATGCACTGTTGGAGAATACAAAGAATGGTTGCAGCTTTTTAAGCTCCGCATTGGAGAAAATAGAGAAAATGAGTTATTTTTTGTTTCGGTTTTTTTCTGTAATCATTGAATAGGATTGATATTTGAAGGTTTTGGGTGCATGGCTGATTGGACAGGAAGATAACATACTTCGGGAGCAGGTTAGGATTCATGGAATTGAAAGTTAAATTATTACATAAATTTGTGGATAATCTAATGTTGGGTTCTACTAGGATTTGATATTGAATTGAAATGAATCAAATTGAATCAGATACGTGAGGACCATTGGGTTTATTTTAATATGGTCATTTGATTGAGCATTCATCTGTGACCATAAATGGGCCATTCAGCTTATTATCAGAGTTTATTTCTGTAAGATTTTTTGTCTTGACAATAGTTTTTGTTGCGTGTGATTCCGTGTTATTCTCTCTCTTGTGCTGCTTATGTTAATAGGCCTTGCAGGCCTGGCAATGTGAGTTAATACAATTAGCTTGGTTTGCTGTAGATGATCGGTGCTAAAACCTAATACTCGTGGGCGGGGAGGGTACTGAACAATTTGCCATTTGGCCATAGTCCAGTATCCTCTTTCTCGTTCATGTCATGCTTGTAGCCACCCTACCTCATTCTCTTTTTAGAGATTTCATTGGAAATACAATGTTTTCTAATGGATGGGGTATCTAGATCACCTTAATGGATCGTTTGGTGTAGGCATTAATAGCTAGCTCACCAGACATAGGTAGAAGGATCTCAGTTGGAAGATGAGATGCAGGGGTGTATTCTAAGCATCTATTTTCCAAAATCACTTGACTTCACAAATCTGGGTGTTGGTGAATAAGGCGGGAAAGCAACTTTATTTTATTCTAATTTCTGGGAACAAATTTTGATGTGATAACTTCTTCCCTATTTTAGATCAAAATTTGATCTGTTAAGCACTATTTGGGGTAACTTGGTCATAATGCTATGCAAAACATCAAGGAATAAAGTTATACAACCGACATTATAAACTACCAATTGAGAAGGATCTTGGTCTCTAGGACAAGTAAGTTTTAACAAAATCAACATTACTTTCCCAAGAGTTGGCCTTTAATATTTAGCCACTTTCTTTTGGTGAACAATAGGAGTCTGGTCAGGTATAGATTTTTCATTTCAGTTTTGAGTGACATCGGCTATGCGGAAAACGTTATGCACATTCTATATTGAAATTGTTGTTTTATAAGAAGAATTAACCTGTCACTGTCAACCTGATCACATCATACATACTCCTGGCTTCCTGTTGAATCATCCAGTGGTATATGCTTGTTTACTTGGATTTCACTGGTATCACATATTACTTGACATGTGTTCCATTTTATTTTTATTTCAAGGCTGAGTATTTTCCTAGGCTTTTCAAGTTCTTGCTCCTAGCTTGCATGTGCAATTTCATAGAGGAAGTCTCGTTCTATAGATTTCTTGTTAATTCGATCCTTGTAATATGGTAGCTTCCTTTTACCTTTTTTATCTGAAATTATAGAGATTGCATTTTAGTGATGAAAAACTGTAATAAGTTTTTAACCGCTACATTACTGAATAGGCTTAATCTGTGCAACATTTTGTGTCTTCAATGATTGCCAACAATGTATTCAGCAGGTATACCAGGGAAATAGAAACTAAGAACAGAGCTTCTAACATGCATACAATAACACTGAAATTTGAGATTACGGTGACAAAAGGAACAATGCCTGCATTCAAGATTCTGCTATCAATGAAATGATAATGAACTCATAAAATACAAAATTCACACATTAATGAAAGGGTTTATCATTTATGTGGAGAAAAACCTCTTGGGATGTACAAATTTCACTTCCAAACAAATACTCGGTTTTATTGAAGGCCATTAATGGTTACAGAGCTCTCTGTCTCAGATTCATTGCTTTTGGTTACCATGTCTGCATACAGATGGTTTTGAGTCTCCTACAACATTTGGCTGTGAACTCCCTTTCTGTTTTTCTTTTTCAGCTGGAAGAAGAATGGCCTCTTTTTTCCCTTGGCCAGGAAAGTTTTTGGCCAACTGCCCATTCATTGGCTAGGTAGTTATGAAAATGTGGTGCTGAAATGCCTTGTTGACTGGGATTATTCTGCCAATGCATTTGGAGAGGGCCATGTTGACTGTTGGCTTCTTCTAGCTAGATCTGTTACAGATCAGACCTCGTCAATTTGAAGGCTTTTTGTTCCACAAAAGTTCAATTGAGT
Organism: Pseudotsuga menziesii; assembly: GCA_001517045.1. Taxonomy (NCBI): domain Eukaryota; kingdom Viridiplantae; phylum Streptophyta; class Pinopsida; order Pinales; family Pinaceae; genus Pseudotsuga; species Pseudotsuga menziesii. The sequence goes on from LPNX010251347.1 coordinate 150,524, forward strand.
TTGGTGGTAGTTGCATTCCATGCTCCAATTCTCTCTAGAAAAAAAACACCATTGCAAGACACATTCCATGCTCAGCCTCTCCTTGGAGGCAAACCAGTATTTGAAGATTCAGCTCTGGAGCTTGATTATCCTGCACCTGCAATTTGTAAGTGTGATTACAAGTTACTTACTTGTATTCATTGATATCTTGGATTGATTGGATGAAACCAAATTTTTTTGGCTCATCTATACAAGCATTAACTAAAAATGGATTTCCATCTTCAATCAATCTATATTTATGTTGTAATTTGAGGTTATATGGCCATGTGATCCCACAAATAAGTGATGTCAAAGGTTATTTTACAGACATCTAATGGGACTACATCACAATCCATTTCATCCATGAAATGAACTTAATTTGCCAAATTTGATCTCACATTGTCTGGCAGAGCCATTGCAATGGATGATGTTCTGGATGCTTGTTGGTATTTAATCCCAAGTTCTGCACTAACACCTATGAGATTGGATTCTTCTTACTTCACTGGCCAAAAAATGCAGTGACCTTCTTCAACATCTTCATTTGAATCTTGATGTTGAACAACTGTTCTCTCATGGCATTGAGTTTTTTCAACTCATCCTCATTAGCTGGTGGTTTTTCAATTTTGTATGCTCATACAAGTGATCTTCCCATCTAGTTTGGAGTCACATTCTAATTCTTGTCCCTAAATATTGTTGAGAGCTTGCTTCGATGCTTTCTTCCAATTTCTAGGATGCAATTTCCAGCATTTTGTCTTGGTATGGGAATCTATACTACAATAATTGCAAATAGCAATGATTCTCACCACTGTCCTTTGACTGAGCAGCTTTGTAGGTCATCCTCCTGTCATGTTGTTGGGCACCATACTTTGTGTTTCCTATTGCTCCATTATGTGCTGGTTTTCTGTTCCTTCTTAAAGGGATCATCAAGTTTCTTTCCCTCAAAGTGGGCTAGTTTCCTTTTGATTTAGCCACACAAGGCTTCTTGGTGTTTCATCAATAAGTGCTGAACTTCCAGCTGGAGGCTTAACATAATGGATTGCTTCCTGAATTTGGTGGTATAGTCTTGGACATTTTGACCATCGCTTTGGTAGAATTATTTACTATTTCCATTCAATCAGCTGTTCCTCTTGATAGCCAATGGGATAAAACTATTTTTTTCAGAAGTGCTTTGAACTCCTCCTAAGAAGCCAATGGGGATTTATTTTATTGTTTTGAGGGCTACATGTAGCTCTCCCACCATAATAATGCATGGGTAGTCTTTTTCAGCATAGGAAAGTATGTTTTTTTCTTGTCTTTGTATCCTTGGATACTGAAATATCAAATATACCTCTATTTGCCTGAACGAATCATTGAGCTTTTTAGCACCAACGTGTCCATCATAGGTTGGTATATTGATCTTGGATTCTACTTTGAATGGTGCAATAGAAGGTTAAGAAGAATCCATGCCATTAATGGAGGTCTCATGCCTCTTACCTTTGGTGTCCTCCTGGTCAGGATTCTCTTCTTCATTCCTGGAGGCTGTAACAGTTCCTATTTCTTGGCCATTGTCTTCATGAGATAGGTCATCATCTCTCTTGGATATTAGCACAACAATACTTCACTCCAACAAGGAAACCTGACCTCTGGGTCCTCTTGGCATTGCCTTACATGGGGAGACCCTTCATTTTTTGCTGTTCGTGTCTTCCAACTTTTTCTGAAGTGGTTCTATGCTCTTTTCATACCCACTCCTGGATTTACTATATAGGATTTATTTCCAAGTAATTTTGAACGTGGCCTTGATAACAACTTGATCTGAAATTACAGAGACTGAATTTTGGTGATCACTTCATATTGGATACAATTTTTTCTAATGTTGCATTGCTGCACTGATGTAATCTCCACAATATTTCATGCCTTAAATGCCTGTCATCAATGTATTCAGCAGAAACTGAATTTCAGTGATGAAACACTTCATATTAGCTGTAATATTTTTTAAGGCTGCATTGATGTACTAACTTAATCTCCGCAGAATTTCATGCCTTCAATGAATGCCATCAATGTATTTGGCAGGTCCAACAGAAAAATATAAACACAGAACACAGTGAGCAAATAACGGAGCTTTTGACATGCATATACACTGAACTCTAGAATTACAATGAACAGAAATAGCAATGCTTGCATTCAAGAGTCTACTGAATATAAATGAAATGATAATGAACACAGAAAAGACAGCATGCACACAATAACACTGGCATTTACATGGATAAAACCCTCTTTGGAAATAAAATATTCATTGGGAAATTGATACTCTTCTTTATTAAAGTAGATTATTGATTACAGAGCTCTCTATCTCAGATTCATAGTGCATTTGGATACTGTGACTGCATACTGATGGTCTAGAGTCTACTACAACGTTTCAGCTGTGAATTACTCTATTTTTCTTTTTCTGCTGGGAGAATAATGGTCTCTTTTCTTTTCACCCTACATTTCTCCCTTGGCCAGTAAAATTGTGGGTCCACTACCCATCTATTGTTAGGTAGCTATGCTAACATGTCATGTTGACTGGGATTATGCTGCCTCTGCATTTGGAAATGGTCATGTTTATTGCTGGATTCCTTTGCTAGATCAGTGAGAGATCAGTTGTAGTTTCAGATTCCTAAGACAACTTTAACAAGATCATTTTACTATTTCTTGTTCATCACCCTTTCTCCTCCCCACAATTCTTTTTGTTTTTTATTTCTATAAAATCAAAGCTATCTTTAAAGGTTTATTATGAGTTTTCTTCAATCAATTGCCTGTGGTGTGCTTGTCAATAAGAAAGAAAATATATTTCATTATCATTTCTGCATCTGTGCCAATTGAGTATGGAGGTCAAAATTTAATACTTGATTGGTAACACTTTTGTATATGGCATTTCTTAAATGTGGGTACAACTGCTGTGGGATATAGGTGGACGATTTACATTTACTATTTTGGGTATCTAACTATAATTATATATAATGTTCATAGTTTATGATATTTGCCAAATTTTAAATTGGATATGGATATGGAGGACAATACAAGGCCTGGATGCTCATCACTTGGGTATGGAGCATTTATGGAGCATGGTCCTTTCAAACCTACAGGACCTAATGGAGAAATTTTGCGGACAAATAAATACTCTTGGAATATGGGTAATAGTTCTATCCAATATATGTTTTTTCTTGTATTGATTAGTATTATGGCTTTTTAGATTCATCTTTTTAATTCTGCAGATATAAAAAAATTATACCATTATCAAAAATCAGATGTACAGGCTATTTTCCTACTAAAAATCGAGTTAGATCATGGTGCATGCTAACACGACATGGTGCATGCTAACATTTAACAAGCTAGATCAATTTGTTGCCAATGTGTTCTCATCATATTGGCTAACTAATTAAACTAATTCATCATTTACATGGCCCACAAAACTTATCATTGGATAAAGCTTGTGCCCACCTGTTACTTTACACATTGCAGTGTCAAGATCTTAGTTGACTCAGTGAGTGCTAGAAAATAGGCCTTACACCAGCTCCTCTAAGCTTTGATGCAAATGATCCATTATTATGTTTCTTGTACTCAGATTTTTGAGGAGATAACAACAGGTGCCATTAAAGATCAACTGAAAAATAATGACATTATTCCATTTCTTAAAGACATGATTCCATTTCTTTGATGTAGCCTTACAAACCCTGAAAATTATAGGATAGTCCAAGATGAGGGTTAAGTCCACAAGACAGATCCACAGTGAGGATGCAACCTATAAGACAGTCCATGGAATCCTTGCGGCCCTAAACCAGCAATAGAGGTTACATTTCATTCTCACAGCACTCAACAATAGGATCACAATTCACCCTACAACAGTCCAATAAGGTCATGGCTTAGCTTGGCAGCCCATAAGGAGGTCACGCCCATCTTAACTGTCCAGCAAGAGATCATGGCTTAGCTTGGCAGTCCATATAGAGGTCATGCCCAGTCTTTAGCATCCCACAAAGAGGTCTTGACCAGTCTAAGGAACAACAATAAGGTCATGGCCTAGACTTAAGAGCAGCAGCAAGGTCATGACCTAGTCCCAATGAGCAACAACAAGGTCATGGCCCACTCCAAGGAGGAGCAAGGTCATGACTCACTCACTCCAAGGAGCAGCAACAAGGTCATGGCCCACTCCAAGGAGCAGCAAGGTCATGACTCACTCACTCCAAGGAGCAGCAACAAGGTCATGGCCCACTCCAAGGAGAAGAAACATGGTCATGGTCCACTCCAAGGAGCAGTAAGAAATTCACAGCCCACTCCAAGGAGCAGCAAGAACCATGGAGGTCAAGCCAAAGCAACAGTAAACCCTTAGAACATTCACTTAATCAGATCTTGAATTTTCTCTTGTCAAGACACACACTAAATGAAGTTTAAGACTTGAATTCATAATATTAACATGTCTTCTAAAATGGGTCTTGTAGTTGCATTATCTTTAACAAGTTTGACAGCTCTTTGCTATAACTGCCTTTTGAAATAGGGATCTTCATTAGCATGGCCCTGAAGCCACTACAGGTTTAATACTTGCAAATCAGAGTTAACACAAGGAACAGTATTTAGGAGTTATTTAATTTTCTATGGGACTATAAATTTAGCTTTCATTATTCAAGACTCACAAGAAAAAAGGCTTTAGAAATTACTTATTTGTTTTTCTAGTAGAATAGGAATCAGGGATTGTGAAAATTAGGAAATCAAAGTTGTAGGGTGCTTGGAACATGGACTCGTAGATCTTTCCTTCTTTTCTTGAATGCATATTTCCTTTCAAGAATGTTGAATGAATTGTTTTGATGATAGAGACATTATGTAGCACTAGTTTTTCCCAATGGCCAAATGTTGTGAGCAAATCTGCATCAGTATTTGTTTTACTTAAGATTGCTTAATTTGGTCCATCTAGTTGATCTTGTTTTGAGTTGTTTCCTCAAAATTGAGGAACTGTATTGGGGGAAACCATGTAGAGAGATGGAATTTTTGTTTCTGTATATTGATCCAAACTGGATCTTCTTTTCAGATCTATTGCTAACTTTTGTGCCTTATTATCTTTTTTGTAAAATGATGTGTTTGTTTCTCTAAAGTTTAAAAGTTTTAAAATCACATTATAGATTGCACCAGTCTTTCCTGTGATAAATTATGTTTTATAAGTATTGATGAGGTTAAGGCTGAACATGATCCCCGTCTTTAGAGAGCTATGATTGCATTTTATTATTACATTTGTAATGTTTTGACCTTGTTGCAATGTGTATCTGTTAGCTACCAGAGCAAGTTGAGACCGAATATGTAATAGAAAAGGAAAAGCTGGAAGATGATATGCTTGAAAAATTCAGAAGCGTGTTTGAAAAGTTTGCATTCGGAGATGCAATGGAAATTTCAAAGGAAGTGTGGCTTATGTAGTTTAGTTGTCTGTAGCCTTTTCCACTATGTCTTATACCCCTTTTGCATTTTAGTTGAAAAAGTAAGAGCTGGAGGAACAATATTGATATTATAAGTTTTTCCTTTGCAGGATGAAGAAAAGAAGGATGCAACTTTGAGTTTGGCAGCAAAGAAAAAAGCAGACTCTAATTCAGATGAGGAGGATGAACAAGAGCAGCAGAATAAAGAAAAAGGGGTTTCAAATAAAAAGAAGAAGGTTCTGTATTTGTTTATTCCACATTCACTATTCTGGTAGTGTTCTCCGCTTTGATTTCATAGTTCTCAAGGGTGTTGATTTCTGTGTTACTTGACCTGCAGCTTCAACGGAGAATGAAGATTGTAGAACTTAAGCAGCTTTGTTCCAGTCCGGACGTTATTGAGGTGTGTTATAACTGTTTTCTCAGCTTACTTGGATGCTTATCATTCCATTTACATATTTATATAGGTTTCACTATTTTTTCCATAAATTTCTTTTGTAATTTTAAGATACCTTTCCTTCAGTGTTCATCTATATCTTTCCTGAGTGTGATTTCTGTCATTTGTGTCTTCTTTACATCTTTTATCTTTTTTTAGTATTTTCTATGATACGAAGAGTCGAAGACATTGCACTTGCATGCATGCATTAATGCCATGCTTATATGTTGCCAATTGGCAAAGTTTTGATGCCTGCATATCTAATTGGTAATGAGATATTTAACCTGAAAACATTGTAAGTTGCAAGTACATAACTAGACAAATTATATAAATTTTAACATGCTTTTCTCTTTGGATTTTGCTCAACTTACAGGGTAATCTTTCTTTTTCAAGAGCCTATTGGGTCAGTCAGAGAAGCACACATGGAGCTAATTTGCTGTACATCAACCAAAATATAGTGGACCCAATTTGAGATGAGTTCAAAAACTGTTATGCATTTGATATTTACAGACTGTCCACTACATCTCCATTTGTAACCTTCATCTATGTGCATTTTTATCTTCATGCAGGTATTCACAAGATAAATTGTTCTCAAGTTGCACTTAACAAAATTGCTCAAATTTTTCACATTAAACTCCTCAATGATTAATGATTCCCTAGATCAAGTTGTGGGCCTTTTGGGTAGCTTCTTGCTTGTGAAAGAATGCATTGTTTCGGTCACCTTCTTGTAGCCATATCACCCTACTTTTCATATTCCTATGATCCCCTTCCCAACGCCGAATGTGTGCTCTGTTCCTTTTCCAATGCATAGATTTTCTCTGTCTCGTCTAGAGTAGGATTGGTGTGGTAGGCCTTTCATGCAAGTTGAAGAGCTGTTGTTCTGTTGGTTGTAGCTTAGCCTCTGATTCCTTGAGATTCTCCTGGCTTCATGTTTTTGAAATTCTCTTAACAGTGAGAAAGTTCTTTTGGAGTTATTTCAATGGTTAACATGACATAAGATATATCATGTAAAAATTTGTGTAGCAAATGGAAGGGTGGAATCCTATATTTGGTTCTTATAATTATGTGCATTTTTGTATTCTGCTTATATTCTCTCTGCTAAATTTACAGGGCATCCTTAAGAGGTATTCAGGTTTCAAGAGATTTCAAATCAATAAACATGTCAAAAGAAGAGCCCATTTATCCTTCATCAATTGCATCTGAAAAAATTTGCAGAGAAGCAATTGAAAAATCTACTCGTGCAATTGTTGATAGTGAAATGAAGAATGAAATCAATGACAACATATCCATGATTCAAAGCAGTGATAAATAGGAGGTTAGTACCTTTCAGAATAATTTCTTTCTGTGAGTCTATACTACTTTCAGTGTTGCCTAAATATGTTTATGTACCCGTGTTCAGGACATGAAGATACCCTCTCCAGAAGTTCGACAAGGATCAAGTGAAGTTGCCATTGAAGACAGTTTGGTGGACTTGAAGGATGATGATAGCTTGACAAAGTTTATAGTGGCAGAACTGTGTGCAATGATGAGGTGAATATCTGGTTCTAATAGAATTGTTTCTTTCTAAGGCTCCCTCTAGGGATTTCCCATTTATGTCTTGTGATCTACTAGACAACTTTTGTGAGTATAGGTGCATTGTTGCTACTCTAGTACACTCGTTTGATTATATTATCTGGGAAAATTTGATTAAAACTGCGACTTTTATGTTCACACCTATGTTAATGTTGAAATTCTTTCAAATACAATTTCAGCACCATTGCAGTTTTGTTTTGATATATTATCATAAATGGTGCATGTGAGGATAATGGACTTGGAAGCATTTGAAGTACAAACGTTTCTGTGATATTTTCATATAACATGCCATGCTAATTTCTTTGGTTTGATCTTTAGAAGAAATGGAATTCAGCCCATTGGCCGTAAACGGGATCTCATTTTGGCACTGAAGAAAATTTCAAGAAAGGAGAGTGCAGGTAGACTCTCATTGCCAAGAAAATATGGTCGTTATTTATTGGAAATGCATCTTACATTACATTAAAATCATCAAATTTACATTAAATGATACATTAGGGAGCGAAGCTCCATATTATGATGCCCTTGTTCAACAGAAGCAAAGAGAATCAGCATATCAACTTTAGTTCCAACCTCCAAATAGTGTGCAACTGTGTTAAAAATATCATCCTAGCTTGTGATCTTTGCTGCTTGATGAGACTTAAAGCCTGAAACATAAAATCTGTCGAGACTTCTAAATAAACTAGTCCTGTGCCTCCCCTCAAATAAAAAAGCAAGGCCTGTAAGAGAGATAGTATCCCAATAACGTCAGCCATGAAGATCCTTCCCATTATAGTATACTAATAAAATGCATTGAATATTCTGCTACATACCAATCCCTAAAATATTAAGCTATATTGCAAGTCCAAAAAAGAGCTTTCATTTGTGTCCTCTCTTACAAACAATACTTAAACATATATAACAATACCGTTGAGTGTAGCTTTGCTTTGACTGCCAGGTTCTGGTGGATGGCAGTCAACTCAATACTTGGGATTTAAAGCGACTCCGGTTTTCTTAAATGCATTTGAATTTTTTTTTAAAAACACTTTTAGTCGTCGGTTAAGTGACAGCTTGTAGGTGTTTTTTAAAAAGATGTCACTTAACCGACGATTTTGAAAGATGTCGCTTAACCGACGGTTTTTTGTAGGTGTCTCTTAACTGACGGTTGTGAAAGATGTCTCTTAACCGACGGTTTTCTGTAGGTGTCGATTAACCGACGGTTTTGAAAGATGTCTCTTAACCCATGGTTTTGAAAGATGTCGCTTAACCGACAGTTTTGAAAGATGTCGGATAACCGACAAAAATCCACCGACGCTTAAAAAAAATCATAGTGTCGTACATGTGATAGGGAAGTGTCGAAAATCCAACAATACGGCTGTCGGATTTTTGGTCGAAATGTAGTAATGTGGGATTGTACTCTAAAAAACACTTCTAGGAATCCATAACCATGAAAAACACCTCAAATTACCAACCATGACCTCTTGAATTTACCCTTTCCTTCGAGTGGTGACATGGATGTCGTTAGAAGGTTTTGGATAGTAGATATGCATCCATGGGTCTTAGACATTATTAAGGTAGGAAACATAGGCCTTGCACCATAAAGACAAATTCTTAGAATATAGTTTTAAGAATTAAATTTGATCCACCATACATGACCTCATGAGCATATCCCAGACATAGTTGTGGGAGAAACCCTAAGCCATTATTGAGAACAATGTATACACCGTGGAGCCTCAACATAGTCGAGATATGACACCTTGGCCTTAGGCCCTAAAATATGCTTTTGTTTTTCCACAGAAAAAATAATGCTTCAAAACAACATTGAATGATACTGCAATCCTTATCCTCATAGTGGATGTATTGGTACCATTAGGAATAATTTAGAGCTAGATATGAGTTTCGAGCCTTAGAGAAAGGTTAGGAAATAAAACTCAATCATTAAGTCTAAAAATAATATTCTATGTCTTAAGCTCCATGAACAAGCTCCATGGACAAGCGTCTTGAACCTCCAATAGTTTGACCTCATTATCCACAAGCATTCACAAATTTTAGGCTAAGCCTCGTCCTTTTGCCACACTAAACCGGTTTGGAGGGGCTAATAATTACCATGATCTTTTCTTTTTAGATGGGGTTTCTCCCAAATACTATCCACTAACTTGGTATTTACTGTTTTTTACTCTCGTACCAAGCTAGTTAAGTAAAAACGCATATGCGATATGAATCACATATGTGATATATCACGTAAGTGATATGAATAACACTAAAACACATTTGCATGTTTTTAAAATTTAAAAACTCTACGAGAATAAGTTTTGGCATTATGTTTCGAAATAGCTTCGGACTACTGAACCTACTGGCTAGGAGAAATAAACCAGGGCTATTCCTATCTTTTACAACTCTATCAATATGCTCAGTTTTGATGGCCTGTTTTGATTTGGAAAACACAATATTTTTTATGAAAAGTTATAATATTGTAAAGTACGATCTTATGATTCTGAATATGTAATTTTTTCCTTCAAATGTATGTTTTAATTATTTATTATTATTTTTCTAAATGACACACGTTACTATTTGAAAATAGATAGATCAACTGTTTTTTATATAACTTTTGATTTCCTTCACCATTTCCCAAGAAAACTATATGGTGCACTAGAAGAGAGCAAGCTCTACAATATTATATATAGTGTTATAGCCTGTTTTTGTTTTCTATTTTTGAACCATTTGCTTGTCTTAAAAATATGATTTTTCTTAATGTTTTAAAGTCTTGACCTTGGTTTCTTTTAAAATATTTTGATTTTAGGCTTATGTTTATAGTTGATTTAATAGGTTTTCTTTTTAATTTTGGTTTTACTTAGTTAATTTCATGCTTTTTATGGGCTTAAAGGATGTATATATTTCTGAAAGGTTCTAAAGAAATATCATAATGCCTTATTTAAAGTTATTTATCAAAAATTAACACTTTGTTTGGAGTTTTGATTAAAAAAATTATAAAACAGGTATTCTTGTAGCGCAAGCACGAAAACGTTACACACGCGCGCTACAAGAAAATCGTGCTATCTGAAAATCATGATTTTTGGCTCAAAGTTTCTGAAATTCATGCACAGGAGAGGACATTTACACTTTTTAATGATTTTGATACGTGTTTTCAGCCAAAGTGATCATTGTGACAAGTGTTAACAGTTCAGGCAGCCAATCATTAGGGTAAGTTGTGGTGGTATGGAATTTATGATATAGAATAATGGAACATTGATAATTATCCATGATGAGGAAAATTTTCCTTGAATTATGCATCTCATGAAGCACATGAAGAGCATACGAGTTCGTGGCAGAGTTTTGGCATTTTGTAATCAAGGTTTTAAGAAGGTTGGCAATTTAGGGCTTTGAAGGGTGACTATTTGGCACTATCATGGTGGTCAGAGAAGGATTAAATAATGAAATGGGACACCTAGCAGACATGAAAATGCATTTCTAGAAGCTGAATTCACTATTCTGATAGGTAGGAGACGAATTTCTATCATATTTCATGTATTTGGTTTTACATTGACAGAAGTTTAATTATAAAATTTAACGAAGAATGCTAGTATATAAACCCAAATTGATGCTCAAATTTCGAATTTTCTCTTTCAATAGAATTAAGGTACTTATCAGTTTAAGTGATAAAATCCAGTTCAGGGGTTTAGTTTCCCAACATATCATTGTCAATCAAAATTGCCAAGATCTGAATCTAGTTAGAGTTCTTACTGAAAGAAGCAATTTGTTCAGTCATTTAAAATGAAGAGGAGGGGAAAACAAACAGACTGAACCCTGAGACATGCCTTGGGTTCAAGCATTTCTATACTGTGCAAGATTGTTTTTAGAGGCATGATGGTTAAGCTTTTTTGAGAAAATTGATGGGTATCACACAGAGGTCTCATATAAGTTTGCTTAGTGTTTGGATAAAGATATTGTTACTTTTGACACCTTGAAGATTGAGTTGACTAGAGAACTAATAGCAGAGGCTACAGGGATCCCAAATGAAGGTGAATACTGGTTCAAAAAAGTACCTTTTACCTTTGATGCATAGAATTACTTGCTTCCAGATGTGGATGCAGACTAGGGAAAAGGAGTACATATCAAGAAATTCAAACCAGAATGGAGAGAGCCAATAAAAATTCTACAAAGTTATATCACTTGTGAAGGAAGATTTGCATTTGTTTTTAAGTATTATTTCAGGTTTTTGCAGCATCTTAACCATGAAGCAAAGATGAATCTTCCATTCTTTTTCCTTAAAAGTGTACAAAACATGTCTAGCAGGGTAAAGTAGCATCGAGACCATACTAAACAGTCTATATTTTATGATGCTCTAATCAAGTTAATCATAAGTACTGTGCCTTGAAAGAAGGAAAAAACATGGGATTATTTTCTATTTTGGTCTAGATTTCAAATAGAGAAGGAAGATCAAGCTTAGAAAAGACAGTTGAATAAAGTTCATAATTTGGTCAAGAAACTGAAAAAGAGAGTCATAGTCAAGATTGAAGAGGATAATGTACCAGAAAAATCTATAACCCAAAGAGATGAAAATATTGAAGATGAACAACATACTAATATTGAGGAAAATGAAATATAAAAGTGTACAGGAATGAAGGATTTGGAGCCTGTAGAGGATAGTCTTCATGTAGAAATAAACCAGGAAGTAAAGGAATATGGGAAAGAACAGGAACAAGTTCCTATTACAGTACAGTCTGAAGATGAGGAAAATTCATTGTTTAATGAAGCAAGGGTTGACACTAAACAGGATGTACAGAAACAATCTGAAGAAGGGGTAATGTCATGAGGGATAAAAAGAAAGTTAGTTCAGCTAGCTTCTATCAAACATCAAGGAGAAAATTTGAGTATGTTAGTAGAAATTGGAGCAGGTTGGAGGCCTAAGACTACACCTAAGAATAAGCTCAAATTGAATATGAATAAAGTGTTAAACCCTAAACTAGCCCAAAAGAAGAATATAGTGATTGAAGACTCTTCATCTCAAGAAGAGTTACAAGATAGTGGAGATATTAATGAAATAGGAAGAAGCCACATAGAACTCATTGGTAGTGAAGAAATCACAATTATGATTGAAGAAAATAGTTAAAGAACAACCATTGCAAGACTTGGAGTGTGCAAAGATTATTGAGAATTATGCTTTATTTTTCCTGTTTTGGGTTATTGCAATTGAGTGCATATCATGAGCTCAAAGAGATGAAATTTAGAAAGAAAAAAGAGGTTTTATTTAATAATATACTGATTCACAAAAACCTCTCTCAGTTTTGCAATAGCTGTCAAGGTTTGAAAAATTCAATTTAATCTTTACAGCCTATTTTTCAGGGTTTTAAAAATATTTAATATTTTCCTGTTTTAGTATTCATCTTGCAGGGAATATTTTGATTTATTGGAGACGAATTTTTACAAACCAAGAGAGGTTTTTCTCCATAACGGACCTTTTCCAAAAAACCTCCCTCCAGTTTTGGACAGGTGTCATGGATTGAGAGATATGGAAGCTTCTTTGACACCTATTTTTCAGAAATTCACCAAATTTACCAGGAATCCGATTTTCTACTTTTAGTCAATTAGTTGAAAGTTGGTTAATGTAAATGCAGAGTAGTTTCAAATTCGACCTAATTAAGGGAAGATAGAACTATTTATTTGTAATTATAAAATTTGGACAAGGGTACAGGGCATGGGTTCGAATTTTGGTACAAGGGGAGGCTATCAAGCTATTGTTTATGGAGCTAAGTGTCAAAAACTCTTATGTATTTTGAATGACTGATTATGAAATATATGCAAAATATAAGCCCTATTTATCCTATCTGCTGGTTTCATTTCTGATTGGTTTAATCACTCAGTTGATATATTCATTTCTTGTTTGAGGTTATTATTCATGAAATGCTTGTTAACTGTGGATGAAGTTTAGTGCTGTGATTATTGTTTCTAGTTTATGTTTTATATATTATGCATCTCAGTCTTTCATTGTTCCATGATTTAGTGTTTTCCTTAGCGTTGTGAAGTTTTTTCCCTCTTGTTTACAAAATACACAACCAAAACCCTAAAAACCCTATTTTACTTAATTTTTTTTTATGAGATTGTGTTGGCTTGTTCTTTTGTAGTCTGAGAACAATTTCTGGCACTAACATATTTGGCACCGTTGCCAGGGACGAAGTTGAAACATACTTTCCCTTGGCTATTCATCATTTAATTGGTTTTGGGAGGTGAACCAAATCCAACAAATCATTAATACTACATTTCACCAAAAATTTCACAGTGGCTACTAAGGGAGTTGGGACAAGAGGTAGACCTAGTTCACCATTACACCTGGGTGTCTCATACCCAGAGAAAATTCTCAAAGAATCTAGGAAAATTAGGAGATGATAGTCATCCCCAGCTTTATGTAGCCCTAATTAATTTGACCTGCTGTCAGGCTTTCCACTTTCTGAGAAGGAAAAATAAAATCTATCTTGACAAATCGATTGGCGACTCCACTAGTTCAAGATGTAGAAGCCGAAGACCATGGAAGCCATTTTGGTTCGAAGGTTTGCACCTTTCAATTTTTTCGATGTTCCAGGTTTTCCAAATCCAGTACCTACTATGGATGTTTGCGGAGATTGTCTTCCACGGTTTAGAGAAATCAAAGAGGATAATTCTTCTGATCACCTCATCATATTTCATCAATATATGGTTCATTTAAATATACAGCATGAAGATGTGCTCATGAAGATGTTTATGTATTCACTCAAGCAAGATGCACGATAATGGTATTTTTCTCTTCCCGCTGCTAGCATTTCCTCATTGAGAGAATTCCACACATGTTTTCAGAAACATTGTAAGTATATGTTCTCAGTTGAATTCTTTTTTAAAGATTGTTGTGAGCAGGATGATTTTTATAATATAACGTCTGATTCAAAAAATCATGATGATAAGTATAATCAAGGATTCAAAACATATCATGAATAAGTTGTAGTTTCATAATTTGTTGAAGATGAAGAGGTAACATTTTTAGATACTGTTGTCAAGGAAGAATTCCATGATCATTAGGGTAATCAACTTGTTGCTTTAAGTCAGGTTGAATATTATTCTAGTGATGAGATCAGCAGAGATAGTTTGGAATATTCTCATAATTATTTCAATAGTCTTAATAATCATTTGAATGCTAATCCTGTTGAAGATCAATCTCTTGTTCAACAAACTATTGGAAATTATTATTGTGTTAAAAATAAGCCTTGTAATGAAGAAAAACATGAACCTTCAGCATCATTATTTGAAATTTCTCAGAATGCTCCTCGTAATGATAAAGCGATTGGGGTTGTAGGACAAGAATTATGTGATGAATTATATTCTAGTCCTTTTTATTTTGATATTAAAATTGATGAAAGCCAGGCTGTTGACATTTTTAACGTTATATCAAAAGTTTCTTATATTCATGGTTATGATAAATCTGTTGTTCAAAACCATTATGAAGATGCTCTATTTTTTGATAAATATGATGATGAAATTAAAAACAAAGACCCAAAAATGTGTGATGTGTGTGATATGGCACAATCTGATCAGCATATTCAGGAATGCATTCAGTCCATTATCCTTGAACAACCGGAGAGAAGGTATGATAGTTATCCATTTGAAGATAGCGTGGAAAATGAGGTTCAGCTTGTTGACATTACTGATGATACTGTCCAAAAAATTCTGGAGCAAATTCAGGCTGATCCTGATGTCTTTTATCACCAATGCCTGCTTGATATTCATGGAACAAAATATTCTTATGGACAACCTATCTTTTTCATAGAACAGGAAGAGGTAACTTTTGGAAATTTTTATGATCCCGTGGCAAATTATTTAGAGTCAATACTAAGTTATAAATTGTTAGAATAATCAACCCATAGTATTTACCCACTTAGACATTATTTCATTTATTTTGTCTTATTTTCCTAGTCCATGAGTCCCACCATGTGCAAGTTGTCAATTGCCTATCCATAGAGGTCAAACTTGCCATTATTGACTCATGGAGCGCTTTGGAAAGTCCTGGGAATCAAATCTGCTTTATTCCTGGCCTCCTAGGTGCCCTTCTACTTTTTCTACTTTGTTGACTGCTTTTCCAGTTTTTAAAGCACATAAGGAAAGCTAGACTAGGTGAGGTGAACCTGTTTTATTCCCCTTTCATCCTCCACTCTTTCCTCCATGCAAAAGCATGTATGAGCTTCCATTTGACCACTCTTCATCTTTCCCATGCGCCCTTGCTAATTTGTGGGGTCCTTGATAGATTTGGGATCAGCTTTTTACACCTATGGGGGATTTGCCTATTTTGGGTAAGCCTGCTTTATGCTAGATTTGGATGCTTCCTCATGCATTCGATTTGCTCATGTATTCTATATATTAAGCAGCCTATGTTATTACATGGTTGGCTATTGTACACTTAGTTAATATAATTTTGTGTTACAGCTCCATATTCAGTCTCCATTGTTGATAATTTGCATGATCAATTGTTAATTGCTGTGA
>LPNX010251347.1:169758-199442 GCA_001517045.1 Pseudotsuga menziesii
CTTTTCTTGGTTCATATGGACTTGCAGTATGTAAAGGGTGACTAAGCCTTGTTGCTAGGCCCTATATTTTTGATTTATTACTGATAAATTCAGGCTTAAGGGGGGGTGTTAGAATAATCAACCCATAGTATTTACCCACTTAGACATTATTTCATTTATTTTGTCTTATTTGCCTAGTCCATGAGTCCCACCATGTGCAAGTTGTCAATTGCCTATCCATAAAGGTCAAAATTTCCATTATTGACTCATGGAGTGCTTTGGAAAGTCCTGGGAATCAAATCTGCTTTATTCCCGGCCTCCTAGGCGCCCTTCTGCTTTTTCTGCTTTGTTGACTGCTTTTCGAGTTTTTAAAGCACATAAGGAAAGCTAGACTAGGTGAGGTGAACTTGTTTTATTCCCCTTTCATCCTCCACTCTTTCCTCCATGCAAAAGCATGTATGAGCTGCCATTTGACCACTCTTTAGCTTGCCCATGCGCCCTTGCTAATTCGTGGGGTCCTTGATAGATTTGGGATCATCTTTTTACACCTATGGGGGATTTGCCTATTTTGGGTAAGCCTGCTTTATGCTAGATTTGGATGCTTCCTCATGCATTCGATTTGATCATGTATTCTATATATTCAACAGCCTATGTTATTACAGGGTTGGCTATTGTACACTCAGTTAATATAATTTTGTGTTACAACTCCATATTCAGTCTCCATTGTTGATAATTTGCATGATCAATTGTTAATTGCTGTGAGTGAAATTAATCTACTGCAGGCCTGAATTTCTACATAAATATGTTATTTTAGAGACATCATTTGATGAAAGTGAGTACAAGTTGTTAGATCTTTGCTCTTCATGTTTTCCAATATTTCTAATTATACATATATTCGGAGTTGGAAACAAGTTTTGGTGGGTTGATCAATTTTTTTCCTAGTTACATTGGAAATGGGATTACAATTTGATCCAGTAAATGGAAGATTCCTCAAATAATTTTATAGTCTTTGAAATAAATATATTTGATTTTCATTGTATATATCGGTGTGTGAAGGATTGAATAAAGAATCCATATCCCAATAGATGTTTTGCAGAATAGAAGGAAGTTTTAGTTACAGAAGGCACTAGCCTATAGGTTCTTGAAGCCTCACAGGGAGGACTTCATCCCGCAGTAGGAGCCAGATGTTATAGCCTGTTTTTGTTTTCTATTTTTGAACCATTTTCTTGTCTTAAAAACATTATTTTTCTTATCGTTTTAAAGTTTTGACCTTGGTTTCTTTTAAAATATTTTGATTTTAGGATTATGTTTATAGTTGATTTAATTGGTTTTCTTTTTAATTTTGGATTTACTTAGTTAATTTCATGGTTTTTATGGGATTATAGGATGTATATATTTCTAAAAGGTTCTAAATAAATATCATAAGGCCTTATTTAAAGTTATTTAGCAAAAATTAACACTTTGTTTGGAGTTTTGGTTAAAAAAATCATAAAACATGTATTCTTGTAGCGCAAACCCGAAAAAGTTATACACGCGCGCTACAAGAAAATTGCGCTATCTGAAAATCACGATTTTTGGCTCAAATATTTTGAAATTCGTGCATAGGAGAGGACATTCACACTTGTTAATGAGTTTGATACGTGTTTTCAGCCAAAGTGATCATTGTGACAAGTGTTAACAGTTCAGGCAGCGAATCATTAGGGTAAGTTGCAGTGGTCTGGAAGTTATGATATAGAATAGTGGAACATTGATAATTATCCATGATGAGGAAAATTTTCCTTGAATTACACATCTCCTGAAGTGCATGAAGAGCATACAAGGTCGTGGCAGAGTTTTGGAAATTTGTAATCAAGGTTTGAAGACGGTTGGCAATTTAGGGCTTTGAAGGGCGACTGTTTGGCACTATCGTGGCGGTCACAAAAGGATTAAAGAATGAAATGGGACACCTAGCAGATAGGAAAATGCATTTCTAGCAGCTAAATTCACTATTCTGACATGTAGGAGACGAATTTCTATCATATTCCATGTATTTGGGTTTACATTGAGATAAGTTTAATTATGGAATTTAATGAAGAATGCTAGTATATAAACCCAAACTAATGCTCAAATGTCTTATTTTCTCTGTCAATAAAATTAAGGTACTTATCAACTTAAGTGATAAAATCTAGGTCAGGGGTTTAGTTTCCCAACATATCATTGTCAGTCAAAATTGCCAAGATCTGAATAGAGTTAGAGTTCTTTATTGAAAGAAGCAATTTGTCCAGTCGTTTAAAATGAAGAGGAGTGGAAAAAAACCAGAGCTGAACCCTTAGACATGTCTGGGGTTCAAGCATTTCCAGACTATGCAAGATTGTTTTTAGAGGCATGGTGGTTAAGCTTTTTTGAGAAAATTGATGGGTATCAAACATAGGTCTCATATAAGTTTGCTCAGTGTTTGGATAAACATATTGTTACTTTTGACACCTTGAATATTTAGTTGACCAGAGAACTGATAGCAGAGGCTACAGGGATCCCAGATGAAGGTGAATACTAGTTCAAAAAAGTACCTTTTACCTTTGATGCATAGAATTACTTGCTTCCAGATGTGGATGCAAACTGGGAAAAAGGAGTACGTATCCAAAAATTCAAACTAGAATGCAAAGACCCAATAAAAATTTTGCAAAGTTATATCACTTGTGAAGGAAGATTTGCATTTGTTTTTAAGTATCATTTCAGGTTTTTGCAGCATCTTAACCATGAAGCAAAGAGGAATCTTCCATTTTGTTTCCTTAAAAGTCTACAAAAGATGTATAGCAGGGTAAAGGAGCATCAAGACCATACTAAATAGTCTATATTTCATCATGTTCTAATTAAGCTAATCATAAGTACTGTGCTTTGAAAGAAGGAAAAAACATGGGATTATTTTCTATTTTGGTCTAGATTTCAAACAGAGAAGGAAGATCAAGCTCAGAAAAGACAGTTGAATAAAGGTCATAATTTTGTCAAGAAACTGAAAAAGAGAGTCGCAGTCAAGATTGAAGAGGATAATGTACTAGAAAAATATATGACCCAAAGAGATGAAAATATTGAAGATGAACAACATACTAATATTGAGGAAAATGAAATATCAAAGTGTATAGGAATGAAGGATTTGGAGCTTGTAGAGGATAGTCTGCATGTAGAAATAAACCAAGTAAAGGAAAATGTGAAAGAATAGGAATAAGTTCATGTTACAGTACAGTCTGAAGATGAGGAAAATTCATTGTTTAATGAAGCAAGGGTTGACATTGAACATGATGTATAGAAACAATCTGAAGAAGGGGTAATGTCACGAGGGATAAAAAGAAAGGTATTTCAGCTATATTCTATCAAACATCAAGGAAAAAATTTGAGTATGTTAGGATAAATTGGGGCAGGTTGGAGGCCTAACACTAGACCTAAGAATAAGCTCAGATTGAATATGTAGAAATTGTTAAACCCTAAACTAGCCCAAAAGAAGATTACAGTGATTGAAGACTCTTCATCTCAAGAAGAGTTAGAAGACAATGAAGATATTAATGAAATAGGAGGAATCCACATAGAACTCATTGGTAGTGAATAAATCACTACTGTGATTGAAGAAAACAATTAAAGAACAACCATTGCAAGACTTGGAGTGTGCAAAGATTATTGAGAATTATGCTCTGTTTTTCCTGTTTTTGGGTTATTGAAATTGAGTGCATATCATGAGATGATGGAGATGAATTTTAGAACAAAAAAAGATTTTTTTTTTCATAAGATACCCATTCAAAAAAACCTCTTTCCAATTTGCAACAGATGTCAAGGTTTGAAATATTCAATTTAATCTTTACATCCTATTTTTCAGGGTTTTAAAAATATTTAATATTTTCCTGTTTTAGAATTCATCTTGTGGGGCATATTATGATTGATTGGAGATGAATTTTTAAGAACAAAGAGAGGTTTTTCTCCATCAGAAACCCATTCACAAAAACCTCTCTCAGGATTTTCACAAGTGTCATGGATTGAGATATATGGAAGCTTCTTTGACACCTATTTTTCAGAAATTCACCAAATTTTCCAAGAATCCAATTTTGCTATTTTTAGTCAATTAGTTGAAAGTTGGTTAATGTAACTACTTAGTAGTTTCAAATTCGACCTTATGAAGAAAATATAGAACTATTTCTTTGTAATTATAAAAGCTGCACAAGGGTACAAGGCAGGGGTTCAAATTTTGGTACAAGGGGAGGCTATCAAGCTATTGTTTATGGAGCTAAGTGTCAAAAACTGTTATGTATTTTGAATGACTGATTATGAAATTTATGCAAACTATAAGCCCTGTTTATCCTATCTGCCGGTTTCATTTCTGATTGGTTTAATCACTCAGTTGATATATTCATTTCTGTTTGAGGTTATTATTAATGAAATGCTTGTTAACTGTGGATGAAATTCAGTGTTGTGATTATTGTTTCTGGTTTATGTTTTATATATTATGCATCTCAGTCTTTCATTCTTCCATGATTTAGTGTTTTCCTTAGCCTTGTGAATTTTTTACCCTCTTGTTTACAAACTGCACAACCAAAACCCTAAAATACCTATTTTACTTAATTTTGTTTTATGATATTGTGTTGGCTTATTCTTTTGTAGTTTGAGAACAATTTCTGGCACTAACATATTTGGCCCCGTTGCCAGGGACGAAGTTGAAGAAAAATTTCCCTCCGTTATTCATCATTCAACTGACTTTGAGAGGTGAACCAAATACATTAAATCATTAAGACTACATTTCACCAAACAGTTCACAGTGGCTACTAAGGGAGTTGGGACAAGAGGTAGACCTAGTTCACCATTACACCTGGGTGTCTCATACCCAGAGAAAATTCTTAAAGAAGCTAGGAAAATTAAGAGATCACAATCATCCCTAGCTTTATGCATCCCTAATTAATTTGACCTACTGTCACCCTTTCCACTTTCTGAGGAGGAAAAAAAAATCTATCTTGACAAATCGATTGGCAACTCCACTAGTTCAATATGTAGAAGCCAAAGACCATGGAAGCCATTTTGGCTTGAAGGTTTGCACCTTTGAATTTTTTTGATGTTCCAGGTTTTCCAAATCCAATACCTACTATGGATGTTTGGGGAGATTGTCTTCCATGGTTTAGAGAAAGCAAAGAGGATAATCCTTCATATCACCTCATCAGATTTCATCAATATATGGTTCATTTAAATATACAGCATGAAGATGTGCTTATGAAGATGTTTATGTATTCACTCAAGCAAGATGCACGAGAATGTTATTTTTCTCTTCCCACTGCTAGCATTTCCTCATTGAGAGAATTCCACGCATGTTTTTGGAAACATTGTAAGTATATGTTCTCAATTGAATTCATTTTTAAAGATCGTTGTGAGCAGGATGATTTTTATAATACAATTTCTGATTCAAAAAATCATGATGATAAGTATAATCAAGGATTCAAAACATATCATGAAGAAGTTGTAGTTTTAGAATTTGTTGAAGATGAAGAGGTAACATTTTCAGATACTGCTGTCAAGGAAGAATTCCATGATCATTAGGATAATCAACTTGTTTTTTTAAGTCAGGTTGAATATTATTCTAGTGATGAGATCAACAGAGATAGTTTGGAATATTAACATAATGATTTCAATAGTATTAATAATCATTTGAATGCTAATCCTATTGAAGATCAATCTCTTGTTCAACAAACTATTGGAAATCATTGTTGTGTTAAAAATCAGCCTTGTAATGAAGAAAAACACGAACCTTCAACATCATTATTTGAAATTTCTCAGAATGCTCCGCATAATGATGAAGTGATTGGGGTTCCAAGACAAGAATTATGTGATGAATTATATTCTAGTCCTTTTTATTTTGATATTAAAATTGATGAAAGTCAGGCTGTTGACATTTTTAACGTTATATCAAAAGTTTCTTATATTCATGGTTATGATAAATCTGTTGTTCAAAACCATTCTGAAGATGCTCTATTTTTTGATAAATATGATGATGAAATTAAAAAAAAAGACTAAAAAATGTGTGATGTGTGTGATATGACACAATTTGATCATCAGATTCAGGAATGCATCTAGTCCATTATCCTTGAACAACCGGAGAAAAGGTATGATAGTTATCCATTTGAAGACAATGTAGAAAAGGAGGTTCAGCTTGTTGACATTATTGATGATACTGTCCAAAAAATTCCGAAGCAAATTCAAGCTGATCCTGATGTCTTTTATCGCCAATGTTTGCTTGATATTCATGGAACAAAATATTCTTATGGACAGCCTATCTTTTTCATCGAATAGGAAGAGGTAACTTTTGGAAATTTTTATGATCCAGTGGCAAATTATTTAGACTCAATACTAAGTTATAAATATGTTATTTTAGAGACATCATTTGATGAAAGTGAGTACAAGTTGTTAGATATTTGCTCTTCATGTTTTCCAATATTTCTAATTATACATATATTCGTAGTTCGAAACAAGTTTTGGTGGGTTGATGAAATTTTTTCCTAATTACATTGGAAATGGGATTACAATTTGATTCAGTAAATGGAAGGCTCCTCAAATACTTTTATAGTATTTGAAAGAAATATATTTGATTTTCATTGTATATATCGGTGTGTGAAGGATTGAATAAAGACTCCATATCCCAATGGATGTTTTGTAGAATAGTAGGAAGTTTTAGTTACAGAAGGCACTAGTCTACAAGTTCTTGAAGCCTCACAGGGAAGACTTCATCCCGTAGTAGGAGCTAGATGTTATAGCCTATTTTTGTTTTCTATTTTTGAACCATTTTCTTGTCTTAAAAATATTATTTTTCTTATTGTTTTAAAGTTTTGACCTTGGTTTCTTTTAAAATATTTTGATTTTAGGCTTATGTTTATAGTTGATTTAATAGGTTTTCTTTTTAATTTTGGCTTTACTTAGTTAATTTCATGGTTTTTATGGGCTTATAGGATGTATATATTTCTGAAAGGTTCTAATGAAATATCATAAGGCCTTATTTAAAGTTATTTACCAAAAAATAACACTTTGTTTGGAGTTTTGGTTAAAATAATCATAAAACAGGTATTCTTGTCAGGCAAGCCCCAAAAAGTTATACACACATGCTACAAGAAAATAGCGCTATCTGAAAATCATGATTTTTGGCTCAAAGTTTTTGAAATTCGTGCATAGGAGAGGACATTCACACTTGTTAATGAGTTTGATACATGTTTTTAGCCAAAGTGATCATTGTGGCAAGTGTTAACATTTCAGGCATCGAATCATTAGGGTAAGTTGCGGTGGTTTGGAAGTTATGATACAAAATAGTGGAACATTGATAATTAGCCATGATGAGGAAAATTTTCCTTGAATTACACATCTCTTGAAGCACATGAAGAGCATACAAGGTCATGGCAGATTTTTGGTAGTTTGTAATCAAGGTTTGAAGAAGGTTGGCAATTTAGGGCTTTGAAGGGCGATTGTTTGGCACTATTGTGGCAGTCAGAGAAGGATTAAAGAATGAAATGGGACACCTAGCATACAGGAAAATGCATTTCTAGCAGCTGAATTCACTATTCTGACATGTAGGAGACGAATTTCTATCATATTCCATGTATTTGGGTTTACATTGACATAAGTTTAATTATGGAGCTTAACGAAGAATGCTAGTATATAAACCCAAATTGATGCTCAAATGTCAAATTTGCTCTGTCAATAGAATTAAGGTACTTATCAGTGCAATTGATAAAATCCAGTTTAGGGGTTTAGTTTCCCAACATATCATTGTTAGTCAAAATTGCCAAGATCTGAATAGAGTTAGAGTTCTTTACTGAAAGAAGCAATTTGTTTAGTCATTTAAAATGAAGAGGAGTGGAAAACAAACAGATCTGAACCCTCAGACATGTCTTGGGTTCAAGCATTTCCAGGCTATGTGAGATTGTTTTTAGAGGCATGATGGTTAAGATTTCTTAAGAAAATTGATGGATATCACACAGAGGCCTTGTATAAGTTTTCTCAATGTTTGGATAAAGATATTGTTACTTTTGACACCTTGAAGATTGAATTGAACAAAGAACGGATAGCAGAGGCTACAGGAATCCCAGATGAAGGTGAATACTGGTTCAAAAAAGTACCTTTTACCTTTGATGCATAGAATTACTTACTTCTAGATTTTGATGCAGAATGGGAAAAATGAGTACATATCCAAAAATTCAAACCAGAATGGAGAGAGCCAATAAAAATTCTGCAAAGTTATATCACTTGTGAAGGAATATTTGCATTTGTTTTTAAGTATCATTTCAGGTTTTTGCATAATCTTAACCATGAAGTAAAAAGGAATGTTTCATTTTGTTACCTTAAAAGTCTACAAAAGATGTATAGCAGGGTAAAGGAGCATCAAGACCATACTAAATAGTCTATATTTCATCATGGTCTAATTAAGCTAATCATAACTACTGTGCTTCGAAAGAAGGAAAAAACATGGTATTATTTTCTATTTTGGTCCGGATTTCAAACAGAGAAGGAAGATCAAGCTCAGAAAAGACAGTTGAATAAAGGTCATAATTTGGTCAAGAAACTGAAAAAGAGAGTCACAGTCAATATTGAAGAGGATAATGTACTAGAAAAATGTATGACCCAAAGAGATGCAAATATTGAAGATGAACAATAGACTAATATTGAGGAAAATGAAATATCAAAGTGGACAGGAATGAAGGATTTGGAGCCTGTAGAGGATAGTCTACATGTAGAAATAAACCAGGAAGTAAAGGAAAATGTGAAAGAATAGGAATACATTCCTATTACAGTACATTCTGAAGATGAGGAAAATTCGTTGTTTAATGAAGCAAGGGTTGACTCTGAACAGGATGTACATAAACAATCTGAAGAAGGGGTAATGTCACAAGGGATAAAAAGAAAGGTAGTTCATCTAGCTTCTATCAAACATCAAGGAATAAATTTGAGTATGTTAGGAGAAATTGGGGCAGTTTGGAGGCCTAAGACTAGACCTAAGAATAAGCTCAGATTGAATATGAAGAAATTGTTAAACCCTAAACTATCCCAAAAGAAGATTACAGTGATTGAAGACTCTTCATCTCAAGAAGAATTAGAAGACAATGAAGATATTAATGAAATAGGAGGAAACCACATATAACTCATTGGTAGTGAATAAATCACAACTGTGATTGAGGAAAACAATCAAAGAACAACCATTGCAAGACTTGGAGTGTGCAAAGATTATTGAGAATTATGCTATGATTTTCCTGTTTTGGGTTATTGAAATTGAGTGCATATCACGAGCTTATGGAGATGAATTTTAGAACAAAAAAAGAGGTTTTTTTTCATAAGATACCCATTCACAAAAACCTCTTTCCGTTTTGCAATAGATGTCAAGGTGTGAAAGATTCAATTTAATATTTACAGCCTATTTTTCAGGGTTTTAAAAATATTTAATATTTTCCTGTTTTAGTATTCATCTTGTGGGGCATATTATGATTTATTGAAGATGAATTTTGTAAGAATAAGAGATATTTTTCTCCACCAATAATCCATTCAAAAAAACCTCTCTCAGTTTTTTCCCAGGTGTCACGGATTGAGATATATGGAAGCTTCTTTGAAACCTATTTTTCAGAAATTCGGCAAATTTACCAAGAATCCAATTTTTCTATTTTTAGTCAATTGGTTGAAAGTTGGTTAATGTAGCTGGTGAGTAGTTTCAAATTTGACCTAATGAAGGGAAGATAGAACTATTTATTTGTAATTATAAAAGCTAGACAAGGGTACTGGGTAGGGGTTCAAATTTTGGTACAAGGGGAGGCTATCAAGCTATTGTTTATGGAGCTAAGTTTCAAAAACTGTTATGTATTTTGAATGATTGATTATGAAATATATGCAAACTATAAGCCATGCTTATCCTATCTGCTGGTTTCATTTCTGATTGGTTTAATCACTTAGTTGATATATTCATTTCTGTTTGAGGTTATTATTAATGAAATGCTTGTTAACTGTGGATGAAATTCAGTGTTGTGATTATTGTTTCTAGTTTATGTTTATATATTATACATCTCAATATTTCATTATTGCATGATTTAGTGTTTCCCTTAGCCTTGTGAATTTTTACCCTCTTGTTTACAAACTGCACAACCAAAACCCTAAAAAACCTATTTTACTTAATTTTGTTTTATGAGATTGTGTTGGCTTGTTCTTTTGTAGTGTGAGAACAATTTCTGTCGCTAACATATAGAAATCAAGTATTTCATTAATTTTTCCTCTAAAGTGTTGCACCCACATAGAACATTTTCATTTCAAGCTTTTGTGACTTCAAAAATTAATAACAATTAAAAATAATTCATGAAAAATTATGAATAAATAGTGTTGTAGTAGGAGCATATGTCCTTTATATGTTTTCAAGATTTCATTCAAAATAGACATCATTTACCTCATATATTGCTGCACCCGCACAAAGATATATACTATGATGTGATGAAAATTTGAAAACCCAATTTCACGAAAGATAATTTTATAATCATTTACACACATTCACTACAACAAATCCTGGAATTAGCGTCCCATTTAGCATCCCTTTGTAGTGTAATTTCTTTTACGTTGAGTGGTCAAACTAGATGCTAAATGGGACGCATCATGGACAAAACTTAAAGCGTCTCAAAAAATGTCTTTTTTTGTTTCCTAGATAGCATCCTTTATGACGTCCAAAATAGAATCTATTTTTTTGCTTTTAGAATAGCGTCCAACTTTTCTTCCTAAAAACCATCGAGGTTTGCTTCCTAAATAGCGTACAAATTTGATTCCTAAACAACGTCAAGGTTTTCTTCCTAAATAGTGTCATATTTTGCTTACTAGTGAGTGTCTACTTTTGCTTCTTAAATAACATCCCCGTTAGCACCATATTTGCATCTTTAATAGCACCATGTTAGCATCTAAAGTAGAATCCAATATTGCATCCATTTTTGCTACCAATTTAGCATCCCATTTTGCACCATGTTTTACTTCCAAATATGTGCCAATTTTCGCTTCCAAATTTGCACCAATTTTTGCTTCCTTTTTTGCATTATGTTTTGCTACCAAAATGACGCCAAATGATTTTTCTATCGTTGCACCATATTTTTCTTCCTATGTAGCACCATGTTTTGCATCCAGAGTAACATCTTTTTTTTCTACCATATCAACGCCATGTTTGGTTTCATCATTAGTGCCACGTGTTTCATCCTCTTTAATGCCTAGTTTCGCATCTCTCATTAATTTAGTAGTTTTTAGTAATTTTATATACAAATTTTGGTCATTTTTTCACTTATCTCTAATTTTTTGGTTGATAATTTAGTTGTTTTAAAACGATATTATAATATCATTAGAGCATGGAGGAATTGAACAACCAACCTCCTGCTTGTAAGGCAGGCGCTCTTCCATTGGGCTAGCACCCTTTAAGAGTTTGGGAACCTAACTTACAGAGTCCTCTATACTGGTAAAAAGGATCAGTACACAACTTTGAGTATCTAATGTTCAGCAAAGGATGATAGATTTTATAAGTTCACAATATATGATTAAGCCGGTTATGAAATCCATAAACCTTTTTTAGGAATTTTGAACAAACTCAAGAAATTGGGTTAATGTGATTGAAAAAATAACTATTTCCTAGGAACCATAAGTGTACCACTATATGAGACCTATGAACAACAATTATCTTAGTTTGGATGCCAAGGATATAGTAGATAAGCATGATCATCCTAGATCCATGTATAAGTGGAGCAATAAGGAGAATCAAAAAAGGATGATCAACCCAATAGTTGGTGCTTCACATGGATCCTATCCACCATGGGATAAGCAAAGTTCATTCTTCCATCAAGTTAATGAGTATCAACAAGGACGAATGGTTAGGATCTTTTGTGAATCCAATTCATAATGTTTATTCGCTTCCTAGGGTGATGTTGCATTGCTTGCAATGGGAGATATACATGATTCCCAAGAGTATTGGATATAAACATATTCATGGGGCCATAGAGTATAGGATGAGGTTGTATTTTAATATTATTCTTTGGAAAACCATGCATGATTTGAAACACTTGGAAAATGAATAGAATTGGATATGCTTAACAAACTACAATCATGATAGGGCATAGGACTCTACTCTATAGTCATTATGCAGCTGTTGGAAATGGGTATAAATTCCTAAGGACTATGAACAACATCCATTTAAATATGAATGCAAAACCTTCCATGTCAGAGGAATAGTCTATGGTAGTGAGGTTATTTTTTCTAACATAAAGAAACAAAGAAGACATAAATGGAAGTTCCAGGGAGATACACATGAATGCATACAAATCTGTCCCTTTCAAGAATATTCCTTTCACTGAGGCAATGAGACCTTGGGGGAGAGAGGTCTCGAGATGGTGTATGATAATGTTGAGCATAAGAGTAATGCTGGTTGAATCCATGACCTCTTCTCATACATTTAGGTGTTCCTTCTAGGGTAGTACTTCTTGTAGAAGTCTTTGATTAGGATGGAGAAGTGTACTCTTATAAAAAATAGGACTACAACTCGATCCTATTAACAAACTTATGCTTGGATTCTTGATTCAAATTTTCAAAGTAATTTTATTTATGTTTTTCCATGAATTCCTACTCAATATCCTTCATGGACTCATGCTTAAAGTCCTGCGAGAAATTACACTTGGGAACCTACTTAAATCCTTGTGACTTGGGATCCTCCTTACAACCCTACGAGCAATCACACTTGGGATCCTACTCAAAATAATTCGAGGATTTCTACTCAATACCCTTATGGGACTTATACTCAGGTTCCTGCTTGAGATTCTCCTAGGACTAATTCTAGCTCCTGTTCAATCTCCTTCTAGGGATTCTTCTCAAAATTATTCTAGGGCTTCTGCTCAAACTCTTCTGAGGGCTCCTGCATGGACTTCTTAGAGAAAATTCTATTTATTAAATTAACAAGACATCAAAGTGAACAACTACAATTATACAACACCAAACTTTATGAAATAATATATACTGAAGAATTCCAAGATAATATCAGAAACAAAATTATAGACCTTAATAACACTTCCATGACATTCACAGATCATTTCAATAAAAGGGGAAAGGAAGACCGACCTAGAAATTCTAGGGGCATCACTTTGAGGAGATCGAGAATCTGGACTCTTGTGTGCCTTAACTTCAACAACATCCATCTCTTTGGTTTTTTCCTCATTCTCTTTCACTAATTCTCCTTCTTCCAGAATATTTTTAACCACAATTCCTTTCTCTTCCTCGATGCCTTGCTTGTCTAAAAGTTTCTTTCAGTGGTAATGCAATTAGTTTTGTTGTAGAGAGCTTACCCTACAAATATTTTCTCTTAAGGTATTTCTTCACCAACGAGGTGAACTAAATATCCAATGACTATGCAACTTCTAACCAACAAGATGCCCCCAAGGTAGTGAGTGGAGTTGGAAAGTGAACTAAACGTTAAAATCAGAAATTCCTGAATCGGTGCTGCTTCTGAATTTCCCAATGGATTGCATACCACATCTATTGCAACCTTTCCTTTAACCTATAAAAGAACTGAGAATGAGATCACATATAATGAATTTAAACAATTTTCAGTAGTAAAAAACGACCTACAATGATAACAAATTCAAAATCCCAGCGAGGGGAATAGTTTGGCATTATTCCTTAGCATAAGCCCTACAGCAATACTTGACTATATTCTTTTAAAAAAAATATGAAAGTGAAAATAGAATACACAGAGGCCTTGAAAACTTGAGACAAAATGCAAAGGAAATCTACCTTGGTGTCCTCATCAAGAGGAATGTAAGCCATCTCTTTGTAAGGATCAAACAAACTATATTTAGCACTCTTGGTAAAGATGTTTTGAAGAGCTCCAATATACACAGCTCCCAAAAGAGATGGTGTCACAGCAAATTTATCCAATAAGGGAGTGAGTGGTTCACTGTAGAGAATGAAACCAAACAAATATACTCTTGTCACTAGAAACACTATAGGTGTGATGGTAGCTACTACTCCCCAACCATATTTGCGGAATATAACTCTGCTTAGCAACATCATGGTGAAGGTAGCAATTCCTGTTCATGTGGAGAAATCCCCCATGAATGTAGAATACTCATTTGGACTTGGAAAATGTCATACACGCAAATTATCTTAGTCATATTCTCTATATCAGAACCATACAGAATCTTGCTTCAAATTTTCTTTGCTAAAGGTTGAGTGAGTGTTCTAGCTACGTCAACAATAGTTTAAGATAGATAATTATTGTATTTATCATGTTCTATTATCCTTAAAAAGAATGTAAAGAAATGGAAAAGCATATGAAGGGATTCAAAGTTATTTAGATTCTTCACACTAGGTTTTCCCTAGCTAAGAGGAACAATCCAATTAATGCACTCGTGTTCAGATTACCTTGTATGATTGAGCCTCCTCTAGCGAGAAGTACAATGAAAAAGAAATTAGGAATAATCCTTGAGACCTTAGAGTTGATGTAAATGGATATGCATGGGTGTGTGTGTATGCCTGGCTGAAGAGATATGTCAAAAGGCATGGATATTTGCACTTGTTTCAGCAAGTACTTGTGATAATTACATAACATATTTAAGTTGTAAACATTTTGTTTCTCATGTTGAGGCTATGTAAAGTATATTATGCCTGCATATGTCTCCCCATATAGATTATCCACTAACGTGACACATGTTATAATACATATATGTATCATGTATGAACAAGATTTCTGTTTCCAAAGAACCTAAGATATGACTAATATTACTGGTGCCTTCAGTTTGGAGTTCCAAGTAACCTCAACAAGGTTGATGCTAATACAATATGAAACCACCAAAGTGGAAAGGTCTCTCATATATATTGAATTCAATAGGAACCTGAAACTCTCCATCATTCCCATATTTGGTTTCTCCTGTAAAATGTATGAGAGGTTGAGTTAAAGAACCTAAAATAACTTATTTTCTTAACAGAACAGATTCGAAAAACTCTAAGAAATTAGAATATAGATATACCTTCTTCTTATGAGCTTCTTCATTGGGAAGTGTAGGATCATCCACTACAAATTTATTTACCCACCAGTAGATTCCACACTGTTATAAGCCCGAGAAGCATCAAAATACGCATCATTCTGTTGATGTATTTGCAACTTTGGAATGTATTCATCTATGTATCTTATGTATTGTAACCTGATGTTTATTCTGGGATGTATCTCTAATGTAATTGAGTCATGTTGTCATGCCCCAATGTTACAATCGGGAAGATAAATAATGTAAACAAGTCATGTTAAGTCATTGTGGGCCGGGTAACCCTTCGATTGTCTAAGGGTTAAAGTCCCCACAATTCTGGGGCACTAGGATTCTTAGGCTCTCCTAGTAGAGGCTAGCCCTGGTAGGGTTTTAGTCATGTTGGGATTAGTATAAATAGAAATTTCGACTCTCTATTTAACACACAAATCATGCACACTCAAGTGTAGCGCATAGTTGAGGAAGGAGAAGACACTGGGGCTAGACAAGAAGAAGGTTACTAATGTCGGGAGAACACTTACTATTTTGGGCTTTTGTTGTTTTGGTGTTGACTCTATCTCTGAGGAAGTTGCGGGGTTTTCTCCATTTATGGTTTCCCCGAGGAAAAACACTATGTTCATTGTCTCTTGTGTTTGATTACTGTACTTGTTATTCTCTCAGTTAAAGATCCTAAATAATGGTAGCTTAATAATGAAAAACTAATATGGTATCAGAGCTAACCTGAGAAGAAGACACTGTGCAGCTATGGGAACTATGGCTTCCTAGTTTGTGGATCTTCCTCCATATATTTTCAGAAAAAGTAAGGTGGAATAACTCTCCTCCTTAAGGTGCATCTTTTCGTCGAAGAAGAATCCAATTTTGAGGTTTTTCAGTTTTTGACCTGACACTGCTGCCAAAAATTAGGGCTTTTCACAGAAGAGGAATTTTTCAGTGAGCCCAGGCCTGGATTTATATCCTCCCCAAAATCAAATTTAGGGATAAATTTCAAGGCATTTGGGTGGAAAGATCTCCGAAAAAGAAAAACCCTAATTTGCTCCTGATCTAGTACTGTGGGATTTCAGCTTCAAATCCAAATCTGACATATTGACCTGGCAAGATCTAAATCTCTTGTATTTCCATTTGAGGTTCTCAGTTTCAGATGTCTCATCATACCAATCTTGATGAAAATCTTGAGGGAATTGATAACTTCCGAGCCTGGAAGTATAGGATCTCCGTGGTCCTGGAAGAAAATGAGTTGGACTCCTACATCCATGAGGAGGTTCTAGTTCCAGAGGGAGATGAGGAAAAGGCCTTACACAAGAAGAAGATGGTTATGGAAAAGAGGATCATTTCTAACTCTATCAAGCATCACCTTATCCCACAGGTTTCCTCTCTCAAGACACCTAAAGCTATGTTTGATGCCCTAACCAAATTGTTTGAAGGGAAGAACATAAACTGGAAGATGACTCTAAGGAATCAACTAAAGAATGTGAAGATTTAGAATGCAGAGACCATCCAGTATTACTTCACAAGAGTTTCTCATATCAAGGAACAATTAGGAGCTATAGAAGAATAACTATAGAATGCATAGATTGTGATGACAACTCTGAATGGCCTTCCTAGGTCATGGGATTCATTCATCCAAGGAATCTATGCTAGAAAGAAGTTAGTCAAATTCAGTAGACTATGGGAAGAATGTTCTTAGGAATAAGCATAGATAGAAGCTCGAGAATATAAGATGGGAAGTGAAGATCAAGCTCTCACAGTTCACTCCAAGAAAGGCAGAAGCAGAGCTCATCACCCCAATTAAGGTAAGAATCCTCATCATAGAGACAACAGTAGAAAGGACCTATCTAGATTAAGATGTTATACATGTGATGAAATAGGACACTTTTC
The DNA here is from genome assembly GCA_001517045.1 of Pseudotsuga menziesii. Classification (NCBI taxonomy): domain Eukaryota; kingdom Viridiplantae; phylum Streptophyta; class Pinopsida; order Pinales; family Pinaceae; genus Pseudotsuga; species Pseudotsuga menziesii. Next base: position 186,633 of record LPNX010251347.1, read on the forward strand.
AAAAGATTGTCTTAAGAACAAGGTCCACTCTCATAAGAAGAAGGGGAACAAAATAAGACATCATGCTCATGCTGCAGAGGATGATGAACCATCCAAGAAAAGAACCAGATATGAAAGTGAAGATTCTTCAAGTGAGGATGAATATGTTTTGATCTCTGCTCTCACAGGCAACATTACTCATGGAAGTTATGATTGTCTTATAAATAGTGGGGCTTCTAAACATATGACTAGATTCAAGGAATCCTTTTTGAGACTGTCAGAACATGAATCACCTCACAAGGTGAAGCTAGGAGATGACTACCAATATCCAATAAAAGGTAGTGGGGAATATTCCTATAAACTATACTCTGGAAAGTCTCTAACAATGAAGGAAGTATTGTTTGCGCTAGGACTCAAGAAGAACCTCCTCTCCATATCTGCACTAGATGCAAAAGGAATGAGGGTTGCATTCATAGATGGTCAAGTCATCATGTGGCCAAGAGGAAATACTATCGATGATGCGGTGGTGATTGGAGAACAAGAAGGAGGATTGTACAAATTAAAGGGCCATCCAAAACAAGCATTGGTCCATGACACAGTAGAGCCAAGTGAAATTTGGCATAGAAGGCTTGCATCTATGCATTACAGAGCACTGCCAATTGCAAGCAAAGCTATTGAAGGTATTCCATAATTCCAAGCAAAACACGATGGGGTCTGAAAAGGATGTGCGAGAGGAAAGAATACAAAGAAGACATTTCCTAGCAGTAAAAGCAAAGCCAAAGGAATCCTAGAAATCATCCACTCTGATGTAGGAAGTCCTATGTCACCAAACTCACTAAGTGGGTATGCATATTATTATTCTTTTATTGATGATTTTTCTAGGAAGACATGGGTTTACTTCATGAAGAACAAAGACAAAGTATTCAACAAATTCAAGGAATTCAAATCCTTGATCAAGAACCACACTGAAAAGAAGATCAAGACTTTTCGATCCTACAATGGCGGAGAATTCATTTCGAATGAATTCAAAGAGCTATGCAAAGAATCAGGGATTAAGAGGGAGTGGTCCAATCCTTATAATCCACAACAGAATGGGATTGTGGAACGGAAGAACAGAACCATCATGGAAGCAGTAAGAGCTATGCTGCATGATCAAGATCTTCCTATGCATCTTTGGGCTGAAGCTGGCAGAACAGCGGTGTATGTACAAAACCGTACTCCACATAGAGTACTTAAAAACAAGACTCCTGAAGAAGTCTTCTTTGGCAAGAAACCAGAAGTCTACCATCTTAGAATATTCGGCTGTCCTATGTACATACACATTCCAAAAGAGAAGAGAACAAAATTAGATCCTTCAAGAAAGAAGGGTATATTTGTGGGATACTCTAACAGCTCGAAGGCTTACAGATTATATTTCCCAAGATACAAGAAGAATGAGATCAATAGGGATGTGACATTTGATGAAGACACAACTTACAACAAATCCAGAGAGAGACCTGCTGAAGAACTTGAAGAAGCAGAAGCACCCAGAATTCATGATAGAACCATGAATGAAGAAACTCAAGAAGAAGATCAAGATTTCGAAGAACCACAAAGACCTATAGATCCACCTTTGGAGAATAATCCTCATAAGAGGAAACCTGATTGGGTATGATAACTTATCCAAGGTGTAGAGAGATATGGGGCTCCAGAAGAGAATCACAGAGAAAGAAAGAGGAACAGATCTTGCTCCGGGTATGTAGCTTTACTATGTGATTTCATTGATAAAGAACCTTCCAGTTATGAAGAAGTGGTAGAACGGAAAGAATGGAAGGATGTTATGATCGAAGAATATCAATCGATCATGAAGAATGATGTTTGGGATGTTGTTCCAAGACCAGAAGGGAAGTCAGTTGTAACTTCCAAATGGATCTACAAGATCAAACATGCTGCAGATGGTAGCATCGAAAAATATAAGGCAATATTTGTGGCTCGGGGTTTCTCTCAAAAGGAAGGAATAGATTATGAAGAAACCTTTGCTCCTGTAGCTAGATACACTTCCATCAGATCAGTACTTGCTCTGGCGGCAGTGATGAAATGGAAAATAGACCAGATGGATGTCAATACTGCTTTCTTGAATGGTGTAGTGGAAGAGGAACTGTATGTAGAGCAGCCACTCAGTTTTGAGACTCATGACAGGAAGTCTCATGTGTGCATATTGAAGAAATCCCTGTACGGTTTGAAACAGGCACCTAGGACCTAGTACAGTAGAATTGACAGCTTTCTATCCAGTTTGGGCTTTACCAAGAGAAATGAAGATTCCAACCTTTACTACAAGGTTGAAGATGGAAACCCAGTGATGCTTCTACTATATGTAGATGATCTATTTGTGACAGGTATGGATGGGTTGATTGCTGATATGAAGAGAAAGCTTGCTACTGAGTTCAAAATGAAGGACTTGGGGATGATGCATTACTTTCTAGGTATGGAGGTGTGGTAGAGTATAGATGGAATCTTCCTTGGACAAGGGAAGTATGCAGTAGAGATCCTGAAGAGGTTTGGGATGATGGAATGCAAGGCTATGGCCACACCTATGACATTGAACCTGAAGCTCTTGAACGATGCTTCATCAGAGTTGGTTGATGCTATGATGTATCGTCAGATGATTGGGTCCTTGATGTACTTGAGGAACACAAGACCAAACATTTTCTTTGCTGTGAACACCTTCAGCCAGTTCTTGACAGATCCGAGACATGTTCACTTGATTGCTGCAAAGCATATTCTGAGGTACCTGAAGGGTACAGTTGATTATGGGCTCGAGTATGATGCAAATCAGAAGATTAACCTGGAGGGTTATGTTGATTCAGATTGGGCAGGCAGTTCCATCGATAGGAAGAGCACTTCAGGGTGTTGTTTCAGTATGGGATCAGGTGTGATCTCTTGGTTTAGCAAGAAGCAATCTTGTGCGGCACTGAGTATAGCTGAAGCAGAGTATGTCGCAGCTTGTTCAGCTAGTTGTGAGGTAGTATGGATGAGGAAGCTACTTTCTAATTGATTTGATCTCTAGTTGGATGCTACTTGTATACATTGTGACAACCAGAGTTGTGTGAAGTTGTCAGAGAATCTAGTGTTCCATGACAAGTCGAAGCATATCGAGATCAAGTACCACTATATCAGGGATATGGTGTAGAGGGGAGTAGTGAAGCTCCAGTATGTTACGACGGAGGAATAGATAGCTGATGTATTGATGAATCCATTGGCTAGGATGAAGTTCAAGTACTTCAGGGAGAAGTTTGGTGTTCTCCAGATCGAGGTTTCCTACAAGGGATAGTGATGAGACCCATAGCCATTCTGACATGGTGAGAGGATTGGTTCCTTCCATGGTTAGATGTAAGGGCTGAGCCATTCTATCATGGTGAGAGGATTGGTTCCTTCCATGGTTAGATGTAAGGGCTGAGCCATTCTATCATGGTGAGAGGATTGGTTCCTTCCATGTTAGATATGAGTGCTAGCCACTCTGTCAAGCAGGACAGATGTAATGGAAAATTCTATTCTGGGAATGGAGGTACCTGGTCAGTTACTAGGAAAACTCAGTTTAAGACTAAGAATCCATTATGATGTGATAGAGGGATGCATTCCCACTTGATCAGATGTAAGGGCTGAAACATTCTGTCATGGCTAAAGGATTAGGTTCCTTCCATGTCAGATGTGAGTGTTGGACATTTCGATGAGCAGGTCGGATGGCCTGCATTTATTGGATGTGCGTCAATTTAATGAAGATGTTTATCGAGGCCCTATATTCTGTATGAGGAAGATCAATGTATTAGGTCTTAAAAGAGAATTGTGTGACACATGGACCATACACATGGTTTGAAACTACCACAAGACATGTAAATGGAATCTTTGGTCTTAAAATGTGTGCTTATTACAGCTCCATTGGTACTTCTAGTCTATGCCCTAAATATGATATCAGAAAAGAGATAATTAATTAGAAAGCTATGGACTTGATCTCTTAAAGAGGCATGCCAATTATGGATATCATTCCTAGAAGTTTTAACTCGGGTATGTATTTCTTAGGTGAGTAAGGAGCCTATTTAACTCTTTATGTGTTTAGATATTGACTTGATATTTAATAATCATGGGTTTGCATGATCAATATACCTTCTAGTTTGATCATTTTACTATGTAAAGAGTTTTGTGATTCATTGATCAATGTGACATGAGTTTGCAAGTGAAAAACGTTTAGATTTCAACCATGTATGAAATTAGAATGACCTCATGTGTTAAATTTCTCACAGCTAGGGTTATGATTTAACCTAGATTATGCTAATGAATGTGTGCTATTGCATGAGGATGATATGATGAAGATTCCATTTCACACTTTATAAGTACATGTACAATATGATGACTAGATCAATATGATTACTATGACTTTTGCATAAGGTAAAACACAAAGAGGGAGTACTTTCTATGCCAATTTGTTTTGATTCTTTCTATTGTCATGACATGTTGCATATATGTGATCGATATGCTCTTGATGGAATATAGATAATATATGGATGGATGCTAATACTATGTCATTATATAAAATTGATATTGGTTATTGTTGACTATTGAATTTAACTTGTAGGAAAGATCCACAAGAGGAGATTGCTGTGACTTGCTCTGATGACAAGTAATGAAGTATGCATACCATGTTTATGTTTAGAGGGATATGAGTTCTGAGGTATAGAGGGATTAATTGGATCCACAGAATGTAGGATCATTTAGCCTATCCATTATTCATCCTCCTAGCTGTCAGCATAGAGTTAGAAAAAGAGAATATGTCAGGAATTCGTTATTGATGGCTTGTTCCTTACTAGATTGGAACAAATGGTAAGTTCAGATATCAATAGGGAGCCAAATGTTCTCCTCAAACCCCAGGATAATTGGATTACAAATTAAATATGTGATATCCCTTGAGAAATTTATTCATAGAGCCTCCCAATGATATAGAAGTGATCAACGTCTATGAGTCGTCCCTTTAAGATGAGCAAAGGGAGGAGGACAAGGATTATTTAGTTGATCTCTTTAAGAATCCTATTATGAGGCTTCAAGGTTGATCTAGTTTGATATCTCAGATAAGCCATGTCATTGAATCAGAATATTCGACTTATGAGGAGGCATCCAAACAACAAGTTTTGAAATATGTTATGAACTACAGTTAATAATGGCATATGAAAAGTGGTTCTCATATAACCTTAGATTTGGAATTGGAAATAGGTTGATTCCACGAATGCAAAAGCCTACTAAGCTAAGAGAAACAACAACATACATGAGTAATCCCATCTCTGAGGCTCCATTGGGAGTTCATATCCACTTTCTTCGAACATGTTTTTGAACACATGTGCCTAATCAATGGGTATATGCACGTCCCTGATGGAAGGCGGTGTGCCTGATTGGAAGTGCACAAGAGGTAAGTGATGTAAGTGTTTTGAATGTTTTGAATTTTTGTTTTATGTTTCCATTTTTAGTTATTTATTATTATTATTATTATTATATATATATATATGAAAATATCTGTGTGGTTTTCTTAGGTTTTGGTTTGTCCATTAGATCTCATATTTTGTGTGCCCTCTTAGAACATGGTTTAAGGATGAAATATAGGGTACCTATTAGGACATAAAATTTATCATTGGGGTTTATAGGAAATGTGTGAGGCTCCAAATCATCACGCATGTACTTCATAAGAGATTGTTTCCTACAAGTGTGATTTGGTGGAAATGCTAAGGTTGATAAAACTAAGCATGATCCTTGGGGATCATTCCATAGGTAGAGGTTGAAATTGAAGGTATTGAGCCATAAAATTTACCACTAATACTCATGAACAATGCATGGGATATTTAACCACCATGCAAACCTAGAAAAGTGTATGTGGCCCCACTCCCACCCCAGCTTATCCGCCACCTATTTCCATGTTGTTCTTATCCATATGTTCTTATCCATCCAATTAAATTTCTGAACATCTTTGGAAAATGGATATTAATGTGAATTCATTTTATCTGTAACCCACTCCATTGTCCTTGTGTCTTCATTCTTAAGATGAATCAAGAAAACCAAAACTTTGGAGCCCACACTGACAACCAATTCAATTATGATTATGAGAGAAGAATCATGCAGACTGGGTATGTTTTGAAAAAGTTTAAAGATGAAAAATAACATAAACATCATAATAATAAGCTTATCTAAGTGTCAGAGAAATTGTGCTTACCCTTTATTTTTCCTCGACCGCTGCTGCTTCAGTTTCCTTTTCCCATGCCTCTCCTCGAACTTCCCTCATTATTCTTCTTGATAGAAGAATTTGATCCATCTACCATGGTCCCATCACCGCCATTGTTTACTACTACAGTTGAAGTCCACTCTTGCTCAAGATTAATACCTAGAGAAAATGGTACAGGATTTACCCTAGTATTGAATCTCGTGCTTCTCCTGACACTTCTTGTAACAAAAGAGTTGGAAAGAGTCCCAAGATATCCAATGCCCTTTAAATGATCGTTGACTGTTTTGCAATTCATCGACGGATTTTTATCCTCAGAATGTGGAGATGTTGGGGTTTCCTTTGTAGCCGAAGAAACTCCTACATCCCATGACTTGAGATTTGTCATAGTGCACAACAAAGATATCTGATAAAGTCTATCAAAGTCCTTCACCTAGATTCATAGTGGGTAAAATGAAAAATAATACTCAAATATTTGAGTTTAAGGGAATTCCACATAAAAAATGAAACTACATTAAAATTTAATAGAAATTTTACAAAACTCAAAAGAATCATAAAAAATTGAACCATTTATTCCGAATCTTTAACAAAAAATGCACCAATGCCATAAAAATTAAGCAGATAACTATTTTTTACCTTGATAGATGTCTGCTTATAAGGCCGGATATGTAAAAACAATTGATCCACTTCTTCAAAGTAACACTATGGGAATTATTGAAATTCCTATTGCTTCATTGCATTTTAAACCAAGACCAAAACGTCCTTAAGAGTACAAAGACAATTGGCTTTTGTGTTAATATTGACATCCACTTCTTGTTCCTTCGATGTTCTCGTTAAAAATGAGGGCATGGATGTGGGGGTTGTCCAAAACTACCTTGTGGGGTGAAATTTTGGTAACACCATGATAGAACACATATTTCATTAAATTTGGAAATATTCTATTACAGGGACTTCATCCACATTGAGTTTGTTTTGTAAATCTCTAAATACATATTCTATTAAATCTAGAAAAATCAACTCAAAGAACTATTCCATTAAATTTGGAAGAATTAATCCAATGAACTATTTTCTCAATTAATATTTTTTATTTATTTCAAGTAAAACTTTAGTATTCAACCATTCAAAAGGAAATATTACATCTCACTTAGAACTAGAGGAAATATTACATCTCAATTAGAACTAGATGGGTTAGATCTAGAATTTAGAACTTCCTCTAGATTGGGTTCTTTCAAAATGAGGAAAGTCATAGCCTTTGAATCCTTACATAACTTCTATTAATATTATTTATAGTTTGTATTAAATTTTAAGTTGATTAAATTATTTTATGACATAATACCAACATTGTATTTGTTACTACAACAATTATAAATATTGTCATAGTAATTATTTTTGCCTTTGTTGAGTATGTTCTTTTATTTTTGGAAGTTGACACCGCTTATAATCAAAACGAGAAAATATTTTATGACTTTAAAGTCTAAGCTTTACCCTTGTAATAATTAAAGTAAATTATGAATTAAAATAGCAATATAACTTATTATTATTGTTATTGGTAGTGGTAGCGTATTAAAAATTGAGTTGATAAATGTTTACTTTATGAATAATCGATTAACGTGAGAAATTTCTTACCTATAAATTTATTTAATGATATTGATGTTAGTAAAGCCTCCCTTATTTATTAATAGTAATTATTTTAATAGTCAAAATCAATTCTGAACTATAATAGGATTAGTGCAGTACACTTTGATTTTTCTCATATTGAAGAGGAAAGGGAGAAAACCAACTGAACTAATTATCGCAAGTATTTTTTATTTATTTATGAAGTATTTGAAGAATGCGTTTAATTGAAAAGAGCATATTTATATTTAAAATATAGATATCTTACAATATTTATATTATCATTAAGATTTTATATCATCTATTAATTTATGTTAGGGCACGGAGGAATCGAACCACCATCATCCTGCTTGTAATGCAGGTGCTCTTCCATTGAGCTGGCACCCTTTACAACATGGGGGGAGAGGGACTGTGTTAACACCTAAGCTATGTGAAAGATTTTAAAACCATAATGAATTTTACATTGTTCCCCCGACGATCATGCGTGGAGTGCCCACTTGAAATGTTGGTTTGAAAAATTCACTAACAACTTAATCCAGAAAATCATTCACAATGATGACAAACTGTGAAAGCCTACACTTTGGAAATGTTACTACTTTGTCTTTGTTGAGTATAACATATTGCACTAGTAAAAAGTTCGCACCACTTTAAAGTCTACAGAATAAAATATAATATTAATTAGAATGCAACCGAGTAGAACAATTAAATTTATATCAATTATAATAACAAATAATAGGGAAAAGTCACTTCAAACCTTATTGCAAATGCCTTACAGTATTCACAAAGGAAGCCTAGAAGATGTTTTAAGGTTCATTATTGAATATGATTATGCACATTTGATATAGTGACATGTTGAGTTTATATCAAAAGTGTTAGAATATAATCCGTTAGGGTTATATAATGTAAATAAATAAATAAATAAATAGTAGGAAGCCAAACAGGCTGAGCGGAAGGTGAAACCCAACCGCCATGTGATTTGTATAAATAGAGGCATTTGCATTGGAATAATAATCAATCGGGAGTTATTACCAACAAGTGGTATCGGAGCCTGGCTATTTGCCTGCCATAACTCCCGGCTGCATTGCATGCCTGCCATTCTCCCTGTGTTATCGGAGCGCTGCCATTCTGCTTGCCAGTCTGCTCTTTCAGAGTTGCCTGCCAGTCTCTCCTACCTACATGCATTACTCCTCCTTCTTGCATTTTATTCTCATACATTTGATGTATAATGAAGAGCCTAACCCTAAGTTTTAACCACGATCTCCATTCAGTTTTCGTTGTTGCTGTATATTTTTATCTGTGTGTATATCCCTGGTAAACCCTAATTTATCCTGCGATTTGTGTATATCAGTGTGAGTATGTATATCTCTGCGATATAGTGTGAGTATATCCCTGGTAAACCCTAATTTATCCTATGATTTGTGTATACCAGTGTGACTGCATTGTTGAGTATATATCCTGCATTTGAAACTTCTTTTATTTGGCATCACATGAGTGTGATGTATATACTGCATTGAAGACTGATATACTGGTGCGTGTTGGAAACTGCTGAAGACTGCCCTCATTCGCATTGGAGACTGTTGAGTGAAGACCAGCGTGGATCTCTTCCAAAGTGGCCCATTGCCTCCAAACGTTTCTTCTCCTTTGTTCTCATCATCTTCAGAGGATACGGCGCACTGATACTTGTACACGCAGACTGTTGAAAACCCATTGAAGACTGAGCTGTATGCTGCGTGAGTTTGAATCTTGCTATTACCTATCTTGTATGCTCAGTGATATAATACCTATCAGATCCATGACAGGATGAAGTAATATTTATGGGAGTTAAATAAATTTGTTGTTGAAAGGAGAACGATAGTCGTGACTATCGTGAGGCTGCGTGGAGAAGAAATGGTATTGCTGAATGATATGTAATGCTTGCTATGTTGAAATATTGTTAAAACTCGTGGAGGTAGAATGATTTTAAGAACCCACTACACCAGCATGGAGCTGCGACCAGCGGGGAGGTATCAGTTCATCAACTAGATGATGGGTGATAGTTGAAACACGTACAACCTTGTGAGTGGACTGGTGATGATACATGTTGCTGGCGTTTTGGGCTGTTTGAACCATTGCTACCTGTGTTGGAAGAATAAATACCTATCAGTGGTATTTTAAAGACTGTGTTGATACCATTTATTACTTACTGCATCTGAAGCTGCGTGACTCCTCCTCCTGCAATATGTTAAAGGCTGCGACTAGTGAGAAGACTGATCATTGTATAAGTTGATGTACTGAAACCCTAATTTCTGTGCTGCGACCTGCGTGGAGAAGGCTCCTTCTCCAGCGAGTTCCTGGCCTCGAGGTCGGCCCAACTCAAGAGCTCCATTACTAGCAATGAGCTGGCTGCATGGAGGAGATTGAAGACTGCTTGGTTGAAGATCTGTATGAGAAGAGACTGTGTTGAAGACTATGCATTGAAGACTGAATGGTGCGCTGAGCGTGGAAGCTGTGCATTGATCAACTGGTGTATGAGCCCGTGTGCTGAGTTTTCATGTGAATATTGTGTGAATATTAGTCAGCTGCGATATAGTTTGACCTTGTTTTATGCATAAGTTTATATGCTGCATATATTGAGTTTACATGCTGCTAAATATGAAGACTGACAATTTTCTGTAAAGAGTCTCTTCTGAAGCCTTGTATCAGTATCGGTTGGCTTTCCTGAATCCTTCAGTCATACAAGTTACGGCCCCAAAAGTTATTAGCATTCTTGTTGCACTTCATTAGTTGAAATTTGAAAGGTTTGAAGTATGAAAGAACATTTCCAATACATTAGCATAAACCCTCACTTTGTATTGTGGCCGTGAAGCACTGCTTTCAATCTTTATTTTCCCTATAATTTGGGCCTAAATGTTTGCAGTCTATTGTGTCACAATTTGCTCGTTTTAGATATCAGAAAATGAAGACTGATATATTATACATTGCGTGACTACAAAATATTGATATATCACACATATATTGTTGCGTTGGAGACTGCGTGTTGGTGACTGCTGTCGATTTGAGGAGCAGCCTGAACCCTAACTTTTGTTGAGTTTTTTGTTGAAGAATAATGTATGCTGGAGAGTGCTGCAATTTTTGCTATGTATTTGTTGCTAAAGACTGAGATTGATAGATTACAGACCGATCTCAGAAACTGAAGACCGATACTGATATGTGCAAATGTTGTATGCTATATATTGCTAATGACCGATATAAATAAGCCTGTGTATCACTGACAGTGATATATTTTGTATCTACTGATATATTTGCTATAAAATTGCATTGTATTCACCTTGGCAGAGACTGTAGACCTGCAAGGTTATTATTTTTTATTTCTCTTTAAAAATTACACTAACAATTGTAAAAATGCAATCTATAGCACCTATTGTTGGTGATGTCCTCAATGACAAGGAAACATATCTAAAATGGTCTAGAAAGATCAAGAAATCAAGCGAGCCTGTCGAAGAATCCCTTGACTTTGTTCAGAAAAAAAAGAATCGGTTCAAAGACCCTTCCAAGGGAGATTGCAGCAAGAGAGGTAGAGGGGGAAGAAACAACTCCAGAAAATATCAAAGTGCAAACATTCTGGAAAGAATGGGCACACATCAGATCAGTTTTGGGCTTTGTGGGACTCCATCAAAGACAAGCATAACCAGAAGAAAGATGACCAAGATGCTAGTAAATCTTCTGATTCTTGTATTGTTGCACATTGTAATCTTGGATTTAATGAAATGGCTTCTCTTTCATCTTATAAAGATTGTTGGTTGCTTGATACTGGTGCAACATCACACATGACATTTAGAAAAGACTGTTTTGAAGAACTAAATGAAACAATAGATGGCGTAGTTTACTTTGCAGATAAGTCAAGTATTAAACCAAAGGGAATGGGCACCATTCGACTAAAGATGCCTGGATTCCCTAATTTATTGTTGAAGAACGTTCTCTATCTTCCAGAGTTGCAGAGAAGACTGCTGTCCTTGGTGGAGATTCGATAGTAAGGCCATTCCATCCACATGTTTGATGGAATCATTGAAATAATAAAATCCTCTGACAACCAAGTCATCATGACTGGATATGAAGATGGAAAGCTGCTGAAGCTCAAGGGCTCATCCGCAAGATTTCAGAACTATGCCTACCTCTCTCAGCATGGAGAAGGTAATATGTCATCTAGCTCATTGTGGCATACAAGATTTGGTCATCTAAATTATAACAGACTTTGTTTGTTGAGAAATAATGGTGTATTTGGCTTTCCCACCATTCCTAAAGAGAAGAATAAATGTGATGCATCTATTTTAGGGAAACATAGTAAGCTGCCATTCCATGAATCTAATTTCAGAGCAAGTAGGAAATTAGAGTTAGTACATTCTTATTTGTGTGGCCCAATGCCAACTCCTTAGCAAATGGGAACAAGTATTTTATTACATTTGTTGATGACTACTCAAGAATGTGCTGGACATACTGTTTAAAGACAAAATCAGAAGCATTTCAAACATTCAAAGACTTTCATGCATTGATTGAAAAACAAGCACAATCAAAAATTGGTACACTTCGTACTGATAATGGAAAAGAATACACTTCAAATGCTTTTGAAGCTTATCTTCGTCAACATGGAATTTCACATCAAAATACCGTTCCCTACAATCCTCAACAAAATGGGGTAGCAGAGAGAATGAATAGAACCATAATGAATATGGTTCACTCAATGATGTTTTTCAAGAATGTAAAACTAATTTTTTGGGGTGATGCAGTAAAATGTGCAGCATATTTGAGAAATAGAAGTCCATCAAATGTACTTGATAACAAGACTCCACATGAAATGTGGTTTGGCCATCTCCCTTCAGTCAGGCATCTCAGAGTTTTTGATTCCACCTATTATGCCTTGATTCCGAAGGAGCAAAGAAACAAGCTTGGTGCTCGAAGCAGAAAGTGCATTTTCCTGGGGTATGAAGAATACTCCAAGGCATACC
>LPNX010251347.1:200991-250678 GCA_001517045.1 Pseudotsuga menziesii
TTTATGGATTAAGTTATGTGAAATCTTTTCAGTCCACAATGAGTTTTTCATGGTTCCTGTAACAAGCATGGGTGGAGTGTCCTCTCAAAACGTTGGTCTGAAAAACCTTCACATAGTTTAATCCAGAAAATCAATCACAATGGTGACAAACTGATAAAACCTGCACACTCAAAATGTTAGAACTGTATTTTTTTAGTATAAGTTAATATACTAGTACAAAATTGGCACCACTTTAAAGTCTATATGAGAAAATATAATTATGAATTTGAATGCAGCATAGTAGTATAATTAAATTTATATCAACTATAATAACGAATAATAGGGAAAACTCACTTCAAACCTTATTGCAAGTGCATTACATTTATTCACAAAGCAGGTCTATAAGGTTTTTTAAGGTGCATTCGCATAAACTATCATCACATGAATTAACATTGAAGTTGAACCAAAATTTTCATATATGTAGAAAATAATATAAACTTTGTCAAAAGGTAGCTTGAAGAGAATATTTGATATACTACAAACATTGACAACTTTCTCTTCATGTATATTAATAAGTCATTCAAAAAAAAATTACATTCATGAATCATCTCCACCTAATCTCCTTATATTTTCTCAAGCAGATCAAGTACAACTTTAGGATGAAGATTTCCACAGTTAATCATAATGACAAAGAGATTTTATGGAATTAAATTGTGTGAGTTGAAGCGTTTCGAGTGGACACTCCACCAATCATCAGAGGAACAAAATAAAAGCTCAAAGTGGTATTGAAGAGAGTGAGCAAAAGCTAATAATAAATAAGGTAAGGGTTTTGTACATGCATTAATGAATATAATTATGCACATTTGGTATAGTGAGATGCTATGTTGATCTAAAAGACAAATTGAAAAGTTAAAATTTAAATGGTGTTATCTAATTCGCATAAAGTATCATCACATGAATTAACATTGAACTTGAAGTGGAATTTTCATATATGTAGTAAATAATATAAAACTCCTCAAAAAGTAGCTTGAAGATTATTTATTATACTACAAACATTGAAAAATGTTTCTTCATGTATACTAAAAGTCATTCAAAAAGCAAAATTACATTCATGAATCATCTCCACATAATCTCCTTATATCCGCTCAAGCAGATCAAGTACATCTTGTACACTACATTTATTTATCTTGGTCTTCCTACAATCTTCTTTCTTCGGCATCCATGCCCAAACTATGGTATTAATTGGAATAGATCCAAGTTATGTGTCATTAGGATTTGGTACCCAATATTTTTCTAAAAATTTTCCCTTGTATTTCCCTGAGCTAGGCTGCCACCAATCAATCTTTACATGAAGAGTCTCACTTTCATCATCCTGGAAGATATCTGAGGTGAATTTTCTCATCCAAATCGTCTCTCCTTCATCCTCATTTCCTGATCTAACAAACAACATATTTCCTTTCTCAACCTCAAATCTAGGATCGAATGTTGGATTTGGATTACTGCACTTGGGTCCAACATATACCGCTTCATCTATCACATTATCAAAATCCCCATCCATAATACTTGATATTGCATGGAGTGCATTACCATCAACGTTAACATTTTGCCTCATCTTGGGCCAAAAATCATCAGAAGAAGAATCACTTTCATCCAAGGATGTATGGTCATTGTAGATTCCATCTAATGCATCAAGAACTCTTTTCCAATACTCTAGTTTTTTATTCCATTCCTCTTTAGCAATTGGTGAATTCTCATTGCCAATAGTCTCTTCCCACATTTTTATGTATGATGTTATTCCTTCCTTTTGTTCTTTTAAATAAACATCATTGTCTTTGGGATGTAAGAAAGATGGCTTCCCTGTGGGCAATATAGGTCAACCTTCATCATCTATATTACACAACTCAACTGGTTCTGACCACTCAATGTCTCTGATGGATTCTTTATACCTCATAACTGGAACATCATTGAGTACAAGAAATTGGAAGTACTGGACATTAAGATGTCCAACTAGTGCATTTTTCCCCTCCTTGATGTACCCATTAAGAGAAATTTTGAAGTCATACACTTTGTCAATAAGTTTAGGTGGAAACACCTGTTTTTATTCTATTGTGCGATATGTATCCATCATCTCAGGTATAGAATATAATTCTTTACTTTTCAAGTTGGAAGACATTCTTCCCTGGGTTCCATCTATGTCTTCATGGGTGTGCCCCACAAGCAAGAACCCAACCTCAATAGTGGTGAAGACACGAAGTACAGTTAATAGTGATAGAAACATGAAAACATAATGATTCTTATTATCACTAGCTACATTGTCCAACTGTAACAACAAGTGTGGAGGAAGAGGTTTAAAATCAAGATTTTGATTTTTTGAGCTTCCATTTAAAGCTAGGAAAGCATCCTTGTACACTCTACATTTTGAGTAAATAGAGTTTTGAAGTAATGCATTTGAAAGTGGGTTTATTGAACTTCCACTCTCATAAAGCAAATCACCATACATATCAAGGTGTGCGTCTTCAAGGTCTCTTAAGCACTTTGCAAGAGATTTAATGGTAAATTGTGATCCCATGTGTGCATATCGTAAGGAGAAATGACCAAAACCTCCTATGCTATGCCCATGTGTTAGCATACCTGTCAATGACAAACCCAAGTTTGTTCCTGCAACAGATTTTGATTTGACACGTAATCTTGGGATTGAAGTCTATGTTTTGCCATTTTATCATGGATAATGCTCAAGTATTCCTTTGGATACCGCTCTGACATAATTATGTGGGCATAGTAGCAATATCTTCCACACATAACAATCTTATTTTGTCTCTTCAGTCTAGCTCGTTCCTTTTCTTCCAACTCTTTTGTAGTCGTTGTCTTCATCTGTGCTTTCAACACGATACATTCACTACATTTACTGAAGTTAGTGTTCTTTGAGAATTGCACATCTAGAAAATAGTATTCTAAATCTTGCTCATTGTTTGTTGTGATATTGATGGAAAATTGAGCTCTTGAAGAGCCTCATCGATCTATTTTAACAAAGAACTTTGGGTGTACGTTGATGGCATCAATCTTAAAGGAGCAGACATTCCATCTTCTTCAACTTGTCGTGTTTGGTTCGGTGAAAAATCTGAATTATCCATTACAATTTTGTGCAATATTTCTATGGTTGCCATAGTATGTGCACGTGGTTTGGATTTGTTGGTGTTACCATGTATTCCTTTGACATGTCCTTGTTGGAAATTATGTTGGTAAGTATTGAAGGTGCTTTGAGGAATATTATGTATCTTGTACCATTCTTTCTTACAAATAATATCTCCATTAAACCTCATGTCCTTTACTTTCCTAATAGTAGGAGGTAGGCCATGGCCATGGCTCTTTGACATTATTGTGTTGGAAAGGAGTAAATTCAAGACAAATTCCCTAATACCATTAATTTTAAGAGTTTCATACCCCTTCTAGCAGCTGCAATGGATTTCCTATCCATATGTTGAAGACAATCTTGTTTGCAACATTCATCCGCTACCAAAAGTCAAATTTCTTTCTCTTCATCTCTCTGTGTTTGAAAGTTTCCAACTTTTTTTGTAGCCACAACTCGTTTAATCCTTTTATATGTTCTCATTACGTGCATAGCAATTGAGTCTGTATCTTTTTCATTATAAATATCCCCATCCCATGTGTTTAAGGGACTTGTGTCCTCTATAAGATCCCATACCGCCATTTCCTTGGGTGCCTCTTTGAAATTTTCATTCACCCTTAAAATATCACCTTCATTGTCCACCAACTTATTTATTAGCCATCTAACCAAACAATGTATAAACTTATCCTCAATCCTACATCTTTCACATTTTCTTCCTATGTCGTCCACACAAAAAAATGAATTCCTTTTCACCTAACATTTCACCCTTAACCATGTCATCCTCATGAACATTAACTATGATCCCTTTGGTAATGCACATGCTTGTTCCCGTGCACTCATGTGTAGGAGAAACCTATTTACATGTGAATGTAAGCCTATCTTGGGGAGTATTTACTGGATGATCTGACAATGAGGTTCCGAATATGATTCTGGCCAAATATCATAAGATACCAATGCACCCCCTAGTGTATTCTCAAATCCTGTTGGATGTGGAAAAATCATGTTTTAACACCTTCTCAATGTTAACCACTATGGATCCTTTATTTACCATCCTTCCATGCACCTTATGACCAATCTTTGTATTGAATATGGAACCTTCACCCACCTTCACTCCACATTGCAAAAGATCTACCGTGTCTCCAATAGAAAATGCAGAAGAGACATTTGCACATATACTGCAAATTAAACAAACTTAGTATTTGCTCAAAAAAACAAGCAATGTACTATAAAAAACACTTAACATGTGCTTCAACATTTTGATTTACCTTTGTTATGTCTCAAATCTATGATCTTCCATGGATGTAAGTCCCCTTCATCGACATCTTCCACAATCAAATGTGGTTCAATGACATCAATTATCAAAACCATAACATATCCTACATTAAGCCTTTCTCCGCCATAATGAGTTGTAGTCTCTATAGATTCAACCCTTCCTAGTCCAATAACTTTACCATTAATTAGGAGGTCAACATAGTCCCCTCTTATCAAAATTATATTTTCTATTGTAACTCCTCCCAATTTCTGTAACACATTTGAATTGTAGTTTATAATTAAGGTTAAACCATATGAAGTGTATGTTCAAAAAAGTAATATAGTTGCAATAATTCAAAACAATAGGGTAGCCCTTTTGTATGCCACGAAACATTGTTCCCCTGCATCTTGTGCACGTTAGCAAAAGGGAATTTACATATAAATTACATAAAAAATATATAAAGAGATCACAAGAAGAGATCCAAGAAGTATCAAAGAATGACAGATATCAACTCAGATAAACCCACCAAATTACTATTTGACTATGGACATGGCACTTATATTATTGATTTATGTATGAATGTGCTGGAAATTTAGCTAGAGTTAGCTTCCATTTTTAAAATGTTGTACGATGAATGAAAGTTAATGTGTGTTAATTTTCCTAATGTAGTTTTCCATCTAACAGAACCACATTGTCATCAATCACATTACACCGTGATGGAAATCTAGTTGGAGTTAGCTTTCATTCATAAAACATTGCATGGTGACTAAAAGCTAATCCGTGTTAGTTTTCACAAGGTAGTTTTCCATCGAACACAACCACATTGTCATCAAATACATTACACCATAATAGAAATATAGTGGAGTTAGCTTCCTTCTAACAACATGGCATGGTGAATGAAACCTAACGTGCGATAGCTTTCATAAGGAAGTTTTCTATCTAACATAACTACATTGTCATCTATCACATTGCACCACGATGGAAATCTAGCTAGTGTTAGTTTTTGTTCTTCAAACATTGCACGGTTATTGAAATCTAAAATGTGTTAATTTTCATAAGATAGTTTTTCATCTCACACGACCACATTGTCATCAATCACATTGCACCATGATGGAAATCTAGTTACAGTTAGCTTTCATTCTTAAAACATTGCACCATGAGTGAAAGTTAATATGTGTTAGTTTTCATAATGCAATTTTAAATATAACACAACCACATTGTCATCAATCACATTGCACCGCAATGGAGATCTAGTTGGAGTTAGCTTTCATCCTTAAATCGTTGAACAATGAGTGAAATCTAATGTGTATTAGCTTTCATAATCTAGTTTCTCATCTAGCACAACTGCATTATCATCAATCACAATTCACCATGATGAAAATCTAGTTGAAGTTAGCTTTGGTAAAAGCTAATGTGTGTTAGTTGTCATAAGTTAGTTTTTCATCTAACACAGCCACATTGTCCTCAACTACATTACACCATGATGAAAATCTAGTTGGAGTTAGTTTTCATTCTAACAACATGGCATGATGAGTGAAAGCTAATATGTGTGTTAGTTCATTGCATCATGATGGAAAGCTAGCCGGAGTTAGCTTTTGTTCTTAAAACATTGTACGTTGAGTGAAAGTTAATGTGTGCTAGTTTTCATAAGGTGGATTTCTATCTAAAACAACCATATTTCCATTAAATACATAACACGATGATGGAAATCTAGCTATAATTAGCTTTCATCTTAACGTGTTAACTTTCATTCTTAAAGCATTGTATGGTGAGTGAAAGCTAATGTGTTAGCTCATTGCACCAAGATGGAAATCTAGTTGAAGTTAGCTTTTGTTTTTAAAACATTGAACGGTGAGTGAAAGTTAATGTGTGTTAGAATTCATAAGGTAGTTTTCTATCTAAAAGAGTCACAATGTCATTAAATACATAACACCATGACGAAAATCTAGTTGAAGTTAGATGAAGAACTTAAATCATTGCACGATGAGTGAAATCTAATGTGTTAGCTTTCATAATGTAGTTTCATCAATCATAATGCACCATGATGGAAATCTAGTGGAGTTAGCTTTCACAAGATAATTTTCCATCTAACACAACCACATTGTCATAAAATACATTACACCATGATGAAAATCTAATTGGAATTAACTTTCCCTAACAACATGGCACGATGAGTGAAAGCTCATGTGTGTTCGCTCATTACACCATGAAAATCTGGCTGGAATTAGTTTTCTATCTAACACAACCACATTGTCACATTGCACCGTGATGGAAATCTAGCTGGAGTTAGATTTCATCCTTAGATGATTGCACGGTGAGTGAAATATAATGTGTGTTAGCTTTCACAAGGTAGTTTTCCATCTAACACGACCACATTGTCATCAAATACATTACACCATGATGCAAATCTAACTGGAGTTAGTTTTCCTTCTAACATGGCACGACAAGTAAAAGCTAATGTGTGTTAGCTTTCGTAAGGTAGTTTTCCATCTAACACGACCACATTGTCATCAAATACATTACACCATGATGCAAATCTAACTGGAGTTAGTTTTCCTTCTAACATGGCACGACAAGTAAAAGCTAATGTGTGTTAGCTTTCACAAGGTAGTTTTTCATCTAACACAACCACATCGTCATCGATCACATTGCTCTGTGATGGAAATCTAGCTGGAGTTAGATTTCATCCTTAGATGATTGCACGGTGAGTGAAATATAATGTGTGTTAGCTTTCATAATGTAGTTTTCTATCTAACACAACCACATTGTCACATTGCACCGTGATAGAAATCTAGCTGGAGTTAGTTTTTGAACTTAAATCGTTTCACGGTGAATGAAATCTAATGTGTGCTATCTTTCATAATGTAGTTTTTCATTTAGCACAACCACATTGTGATCAATCAAAATGCACTATGTTGAAAATCTAGCTAGAGTTAGCTTTCGATCTTAAAACGTTGCACGGTTAGTAATTGTTAATGTGTGTTAGCTTTCGTAAGGTAGTTTTCCATTTAACACGACCACATTCTCATCAAATACATTACACCATGATGCAAATCTAGCTGGAGTTAGTTTTCTTTCTAACATGGCACGACGAGTGAAAGCTAATGTGTGTTAGCTTTCATAAGGTAGTTTTTCATCTAACATAAGCACAATGTCATCGATCACATTGCTCCGTGATGGAAATCTAGCTGGAGTTAATTTTCGTCCTTAGACGATTACACGGTGAGTGAAATATAATATGTGTTATCTTTCATAATGTAGTTTTCCATCTAACGCAACCACATTGGCATCAATCACAATGCACCATGATGGAAATCTAACTAGAGTTAACTTTGTTCTTAAAACATTGCACGGTCAGTAGAGCTACTGTATGTTAGCTTTCATAAGGTAGTTTTACATCTAACACAACCACATTGTTATCAAATATGTTACATCATGATGGAAATCTAGTTGGAGTTAACTTTCCTTGTAACAACATGTCACTATAAGGGAAAGCTTATGTGTGTTAGCTCATTACACCATGATGGAAATATAGTTGGAGTTAGCTTTCATTTTAACAACATGGCACGATGAGTGAAAGCTAATGTGTGTTACCTTTCACATGGTAGTTTTCTATGTAACACAAGTACATTTTCATCAAGCACATTGCACAGTGTAGAAAATCTAGCTGGAATTAGCTTTCATCCTTAAATCGTTGTATGGTGAGTGAAATATAATGTGTGTAAGCTTTCATAGTGTATTTTTCCATCTTGCACAACCACATTGTCATCAATCACAATGCACCATGATGAAAATCTAGTTGGAGTTAGCTTTCATTTTTAAAACATTGCACGGTGAGTAAAGCTAATGTATGTTAGCTTTCATAAGGTAGTTTTCCATCTAACACAGCCACATTGTCATCAAATACATTACACCATGATGTAAATCTAGCTGGAGTTAGCTTTCCTTCTAACAACATGGCACTATGAGGAAAATTTTATGTGTGTTATCGCATTACACCATGATGAAAATCTAGCTGGAGTTAAATTTCATTTTAACAACATTGCACGATGACTGAAAGTTAATGTGTGTTAGTTTTCATAAGGTGGTTTTCCATCTAACACAACCACATTGTCATCAATCACATCACACCACGATGGAAATCTAGTTGGAGTTAGATTTCATCCTTAAATCATTTCACTGTGAGTGAAATCTAATGTGTGTAACATTTCATAATGTAGTTTTCCATCTAACATAATCACATTGTCACATTGCACCGTGATGGAAATATAGCTGGAGTTAGCTTTCAACCCTTAAATTGTTGCACGGTGACTCAAATCTAATGTGTGTTAGTTTTCATAATATAATTTTCCATTTAACACAACCACATTGTCATCAATTAAAATGCACCATGTTGAAAATCTATCTAGAGTTACCGTTCGTACTTAAAACTTTGCATGGTGAGTAATAGCTAATGTGTGTTAGCTTTCGTAAGATAGATTTCCATATAACACAGCTACATTGTCATCAAATACATTACAACATGATGCAAATCTAGCTAGAGTTAGCTTTCTTTCTAACAACATGCACGATGAGTGAAAGCTGGTGTGTGTTAGCTCATTACAGCATGATGAAAATCTGGCTGGAGTTAGCTTTCCTTCTAACTACATGGAACGATGAGTGAAAGCTAATGTGTATTAGCTTTCATAAGGTATTTTTTCATCTAACACAACCACATCATCATCGATCACATTGCACCGTTCGTTCTTAAAACATTGCACAGTGAGTAAAGCTAATGTGTGTTAGCTTTCATAAGGTAGTTTTCATCTAACACAACCACATTGTTATCAAATACATTACACATGATAGAAATTTAGCTGGAGTTATCTTTTCTTCTAACAACATGGCACTATAAGGGAAATGTTATGTGTGTTAGCTCATGACACCATGATGGAAATCTAGCTGGAGTTAGCTTTCATTTTAACAAGATGGCACGATGAATGAAAGGTAATGTGTGTTAGCTTTCATAAGGTAGTTTTCCATGTAACACAACCACATCATCATCGATCACATTACACCCTGATGGAAATCTAGCTGGAGTTAGCTTTCTTCCTTAAATCGTTGCACGGTGAGTGAAATCTAATATGTGTAAGATTTCATAGTGTATTTTTCTATCTAGCACAACTACATTGTCATCAATCACAATGCACCATAATCAAAATCTAGCTAGAGTTAGCTTTCGTCCTTAAATCATTGCACGGTGAGTAAAGCTAATGTCTAATATCTTTCATAAGTTAGTTTTTCATCTAACACAACCACATTGTTATCAAATACATTACACTACGATGAAAATCTAGCTGGAGTTAGTTTTCCTTCTAATAACATGGTACTATAAGGGAAAGCTTATGTGTGTTAGCTCATTACACCATGATGTAAATCTAGTTGGACTTAGCTTTCATTTTAACATGGTACGCTAAGTGAAAGCTAATGTGTGTTATATTTCATAGGGTATTTTTCCATGTAACACAACCACATTGTCATCAATCACATTGCATTGTGTTGGAAATCTAGCTAGAGTTAGCTTTCATCCTTAAATCATTGCACAGTGAGTGAAATCTAATATGTAAGCTTTCATAGTGTAGTTTTCCAACTAGCACAACCACATTATCATCAATCACAATGCACCGTGATGGAAATCTAGCTGAAGTTAGCTTTTGTCATTAAAACATTGTACCATGAGTAAAGCTAATGTATGTTATCTTTCATAAGGTAGTTTTCCATCTAACACATCCACATTGTTATCAAATACATTACACCATGATGGAAATCTATCTGGAGTTAGTTTTTCTTCTAACAACATGGCACTATAAGGAAAAATTTATGTGTGTTAGTTCATTATACCATGATAGAAATCTAGCTGGAGTTAGCTTTCATTTTAACAACATGGCACGATGAGTGAAAGCTAATGTGTGTTAGCTTTCTTAAGGTAGTTTTTTTTGTAACACAAGCACATTATCATCAATCACATTGCACCGTGTCAGAAATCTAACTGGAGTTATCTTTCATCCTTAAATCGTTGCACGGTGAGGGAAATCTAATGTGTGTAAGATTTCATATTGTAGTTTTCTATCTAGCATAACCACATTTTCATCAATCACAGTGCACCATGATGGAAATCTAGCTAAAGTTATCTTTCGTTTTTAAAACATTGCACGGTGAGTAAAGCTAATGTCTGGTAGCTTTCATAAGGTAGTTTTACATCTAACACAGCCACATTGTCATCAAATACATTACACCATGATGGAAATCTAGCTGGAGTTAGCTTTCCTTCTAACAACATGGCACTATAAGGGAAAGCTTATGTGTGTTAGTTCATTACACCATGATGGAAATCTAATTGGAGTTAGCTTTCATTTTAACAACATGGCACGATGAGTGAAAGCTAATGTGTGTTAGCTTTCATAAGGTAGTTTTCCATCTAATACAACCACATTGTCATCAATCACATCACACCACGATGGCAATCTAGCTAGAGTTAGCTTTCGTCCTTAAATCGTTGCACGGTGAGTAAACTCTAATGTGTGTAAGCTTTCATAATGTAGTTTTCCATCGAGCACAACCACATTGTCATCAATCATAGTGCACCATGATGGAAATCTAGCTAGAGTTAGTTTTCGTTCTTAAAATATTGTACGGTTAGTAAAAGCTAATGTGTGTTAGCTTTCATAAGGTAGTTTTTATCTAACACAACCACATTGTCATCAAATACCTTACACCATTATGGAAATCTAGCTAGAGTTAGTTTTCATTCTAACATGACACTATGAGTGAAAACTTATGTGTGTTAGCTCATTACACCATTATGAAAATTTAGTTGGAGTTAGCTTTCATCTTTAAATCGTTGCACGCTGACACTACTACATATGGCTCAAAAGTCTCACGACATTTTGCCACGAATAAGTTAAAATCAATTTTTTCGTGGAAAAACAGTTTTAAAATTTTGGAAAAAATTGAAAATGTCCTCGACAATCGTCGTTATAGTGACGCATAGTCCATAACGTTTCTATAGCGATGGACGTTTGTCGCTATAGCGACGCATATTTTTTTCAGGAAATTTGCTTAATGAAAATTTAGGAGGGAATTGACGAGCAGTACTGATTTGAAATTCAAGGCCTTGTGAATTATGTCAAAATTTGTTAGGTCCGATGTCGACGAGTGCCGCACACGTATTAATGGAAGCATCCAAAGAGGATATCGAGTGAGTACCTGGACAGCAATGGTACAGTGATCCAGTAACACGCATAGCCATGAAAGTAAGTGAGGCAGGAGAAATTTGGATTCATTATTCATATCTAACAGGACCCTGCATATCCATGAGGGAAGACATCACGAAATCCATTAACCAGCACCTGGGCTCCCTTCTCCACCCAATCATAGCTTCACCAATTGTTACCTATTTCACCAGCCCCCAAGGAAATGCATAATGCTTGTTCATACTCAGATATGGAGCAAATAGATCATAGGTAGTTCAGTTATCCTCCATGGGTTTATAGCATTCTCCTTTATCCTCTTGTTGATGATTCATTTTCACATCAAATTGGGCAATGCAGGTCAGGTTTGTATTTGGTTGGTGGATTCACTACAAGCTGGGTACCTTAGTTGTGGATGCTGCAACATTTTTTGTGATGTTGGGTCTGGGAAACGACACCCCCTTTCATGATGGAAGTATACAAAAATATTCATTTAATTTCATTCTCTTGTTGTACCTCTTACCCAAGAAGGACTTTGTCTTTAACCTTGATTATCTGGAAAATTTCTCTGAAGATAGAAATCTTGATGAAAATGCCCCTCAATTGCAGTTATATGTTCCATCTTCAATTTATTTAAGGAGTGATGTGCTTCCAATTGCCCTATTTTTCAAGTTTAGAGATATCAGTCTGCCCATGGTTTGCATTCATTAGTAGAGGAATTTATTTATCCCACAACCAATAAGGGTTTTCAGACATGGGTCGAAGCTTTTGATGGATGTAGTGGGCGACCTGAGTTGGGTCAAAGCTTTTGATGGATGTGGTGGGCAGCCTGAGTTGGAGGACAAGGAGAAGATTGATTTTGGTGAGGGATGAGCAAATTAAAACTATAGGGATTGAGAAATATCTTATTTATCTTCACAAGTTGTTTAGATAAGAGATTGCAAACTGTGTGATTGTTGCCATTAGAAAAGGTCAATGAAGCTAGCAATATCAAAAGGTATGTTGAGTTGTGCACCCATTATTTATTTTATGTTTAGGTGGGTACCATTAGATCTCTATCAGCCCCTTTCATACACAAGATCTTTTTCTCCTGTTTCCTTAGATTTTATTTCTTGGATTCATTATAATTGGTCTCCGCAATCTATAATTAATATTTTAATACAATTATTGTGCTACTACTCTATTTCTATGTTTATTCAAGGAGGGGACGCCGAAATAAAGTTTAATATTATTGTAATTTGAGTTTGTTGTTCTACCCATTCTATCCTTCAATTCCTACTTTCCTCTCTGCCTATCAATTCATTCAAAGATTGGTAAATTAGCATTATACTTCACTAGACTCTTCTTCCTTTTTCAAGTAAAGGTAAATAAACTCACCCAAACATTTTGGACTTTAGAGTTTCTCTACATGTTTTTCATGTTTATTTCGAGTCTTGGGATGGATCAAGGTGCAATAGGTAGAGGGATCTATGCTTGTGTTCTTAATGCATATAACGCTCTTTTGTAGCCTCGAGCAAGCCATATTACAATTCAAAAGAAAATCAATCTTGATATGCCTAGCACAAACATCCTCTCATGTTATTAGTTGGCTCTAATGCTCTCATTTTCATGTTTTGGTTCATCTCAATTGACAACAATGTGGAGACTGTGAGGTTCAAAACAACAACTTTTAATAGAAACTATTTTGGGATATTAAAAATCAATCTTGCACTTGATACTAGGTCATCATGGTATATGGGATTCAAAGAATTATCAATATGGGTTTACAATGGAAAAAAATGGGTTTTCTGAGAAACTCAGAATTCAAAATCTCAAATTTTGTAGGAAGGTTGAAGTTAATACAGAGGGCACATCATGTAAGAGTTCCAAAGGTATGTAATTGGCAGGTTGAATTTAGTAGCCAATTAAGGGAAGTTCCCTTGTTATTCATATGACATCAAATCAAGAGGAAAATTTGGACATTCTAATTATATTTCCTTGAAAATCTTATATGGAGATGATATTGATGCACAAAAAAGATATTTTCCTACTTTTCTATGCATGTTGAATTGAATTTATTTAGCTTTGAATAATAGGTCAAGGGAATTTTCATAAATTGTAAACTCTATGTTATTTCGAGGATAAAGGAGTTGTTGATTGAGAAATGAAGGGGTTATGTTTGATTGACATAATACTAGAACATCCAGTAATTTAATATTTATAAGAATTTTGATGATCTAGCTTATTTTGGAGTGAATCCAAATTGCTACACCTAATTATGATTCAGAATGTGTATTTGGCCATCTTTGACAAGCTTTCTCTACAATTCATTCAGCAACTACTCTCTTTATTTCCTTGCATTTTCCCCATTTAAATACAACCATATTATAGTGATGGAATATATAATTTAACTACACAATCCTTCCAGCTACTATCTCGAAACTCTTAAATTTCCTAGACAACAATTGCCAAATATCATTTCTTATATGTTCACAACATTTTCATGATAGTGAAGATGATGCTTTGATGCTATATCAATCCCTACAGGCATGTTATGGTAAGGGAAAAACCAAGATATCAATGCACCAGATCCCTCCCACTCTTAAATATTTTATCACGCAGGCATCACTGCAAATTTTAAACTACATCCATTTATAGAGTTTATGAATCCCTCTGCTTTAATCTATAAATTTATCGCTTACATCCATTAATCACTATTTCTTTGCAGACTCTGGGATCACTGTAAATGGATCCCTCTATCTATTTATGCTCTATTCCATGTTCCATATATATATATGGATGAGGGATGGATAGTATTTTCGGTTTTGGGACAGGCATATCTGTTTGTCTCCTCCTATAGTACATGTGTTGTCATTTCTCTCTCAGTAGGATAGCTATGAACAAGATTTCAGGTTAGTTTTCATTATCTGATATCATAGACTCACCACATAATTTAAATATACAAGGAAATAAGGCCCACCTGACAAATATTGTTGAGGAAATTTTATGCTTGAACACATCTGAGAGGCTTTAAAGTGGGTTGACAAATGGTTGTCCTGTCACTATCTACGGAGCAATAGAGGTTTGTATCTCCCTTTTAATCCCATTTAGCTGTGGAAATTCTAGGACCAATGCACCTCTAAAATTGCATGCTTTCAAGCTAGAAGAACGAGAAAGAAATGGTTTTTTAGTTGGTAGATTCATGGTACTTTTACATAGGGAATAACTAAACTACAAGACTTTGGTAAATATAAAGGGCCTCCTAGATTCTAAATTTAACTCAACTTACTTGAAATAAAATATCAATAAGTGGATGCTAGATCCACTTTTCTCTCCAATAACCAATAATAAAAGTAAAACACATTTAGTACCTTCTAGATCCATGCTTCAAGGGCCACTAAAAGCCTCCTCAAAACTAGATTCTTCTCGTTAAAGGGATAAAATTGCATACAATAGGGTTTGAATGCTTTCTTGCCACCACTTGTCACTTTCCAATTTACAGTGTTCCCTTGAGTCATGGAATTTGATCTTATCTTTGGAAAGAAAATGCCATTGAGTTGTGAAGGGAGTTCCTCCTCTTTTCTTTGTAAATCATGCCAATAATCGATTGGATGATTTATCATGCCTCCAAATATGTGAGACATACCTTGAACCATGTGAAATATCTCATGATATCCCTCCAAATGTACTCTTGAGTGGGATTTCCTTCTTTGATGGGCTAGATCCATGCTTCCTCCAAAAATAACTATATTAAAATATAGAGAGAGGCCCCTTCAAGTTAGATTATCCTCATAATAGGTCTTCTTAGCCTTGGGGAATGTGCTAGCTGCCAATTATATTTTCTTAGTCTAGGGAGTTCCACATATAAAGCATCTACACCTTGACATTTCATTTTTCACCATGATACAAGCATTGGAGGCTTCCCTAAATGGAGAGTTCTTCATTGATGCATGTGCTTCTTATCTATTGCATAAAATCTTCTGAATGGTCTAGAACAATGGTTTCCTAAAGGATGGGCATTTATTCTTAGCTTGATGGGTTCCTATCTCCTCTCAAATGACCCAAATGACCTTTGCAACAGAAATACAAGTGGTGTTAAGATTTGATATCAAATAGTTGGAGATATTCCTTGCAAACTGCATGGAGTGATTCCTTAAATGTGTCCTCATTAGATCTTGAATGCCCCTCCATTATCTAATAGTGCTACTTGGTTATGCCTTTTCATTATGAAATATCTTAGAGACTTATTTTTGGCATATTAGGTCATCAACCAAAGTATCTCACCATGAAAGTATGCACATAACTATTGAAACAAGGAAAATGATTCTAGATTAAGTCCCTTTTCTTCACCTTATCTCCATAGAAAAAGCGTCGTATTCTCCAAGGTAGCATTCCCATAAATCCACAATCAATATTGAATGATGTTGGTTTATGTTCTCTACAAGCTTTTGTTGTGTTGGTTGATATATCAAAAGATAGAGCTCCTAATCTAATATGTGGTTTTTAACAGTTCCTTCAGGTATTGCATCCCTAATGATTGCATCTCATATAATACTTCCATTGCCAAACTATGAAATTCTTGAACTTCCTCTCGCTCTCCAACCAAGTAATTTGGAGGTAAACAGGATGATCACTTTGGTCAATGATGCTCTTATACATTACATGAAAATACCTACTTCCGTAAACACTATAATAGTTATACGCAGTCAATTATGGCTCGACCTTATGATCAACTAAACAAAAATCCATATTTTGTAGTGCAGCATGGATTAGATCATTAGGTTCTTCCATTGAATTGTAGATTGTTACGAAGGTCCTATATATGAATAGTTTCCAAACTTTGATTTTTCCTTCTTTGTTGCATCATATCTTTTCCATAGTTCTATAATATATGCATGAGATAATTTTATTTATTCTTAAATATGTTTTCAACTTTGCACATGCGACAACGACATGACTAATCACCCTTAGGTAGAGCTTTTTTTGGAGGAACTAAAAAAGCAACATGCATTGATTTCCCATAACTAGATAATCATGCATATATCACAGATTGGATACTCCTCATTAGATTGAGGTCACATAAGGATCTAATGGAAACAAGGTCGTGAGGCCTAGTTTGGTTAGAATCCGTCATATTATGTAGCATTTGACAAGGTATGTAGGAACACTAGACTATTTTGTGGAATAAGCTATGAATCTAGAGCAGTTTGTGCAAAAGAACCTTGTCCCCATCTTTTACAGATTGCAACCCTTCTTCTCCAATGACCGTCCTCCAAGAAAGTTTTTAGCATCATGTACACCCATGACCAGACCAGCATGGCCGCCTTGAGGCTTAGAAAATATGCTTGCAGCTTGTCTTCAACAGATCTATCAGCCAACTCTTCCAACTGATGCATCCCTGACAATATGATTTCAGGATGAGTGTGCCCTACCAATATCCCAATTCACAAATGTACCCAAGTGCCCTAAGGAATTCTTCAGAAGTGCAGATTTCAGCATCCATGCATTTATGTGTCTGTACAAATTCTTTTAGAGCCCAAACTCATGTCCATCTATCCACGATTTTTTGTGGTGCACAATTTTAAGGCACAATTTATTTTTTCTCTGCATGTGAAAGCAGTGATTTTGGCATTGTGTATGTCTCCTATATGAGCATGTCTCCTTGAGGGCAGGTTTTTTCCACTATAGTACAATTTTCAGAAAAACTCTTTGGCTGCTACAACGCAATTTTCAGATAAATTCCTTGGCTGCTAAGTGCACTACAAATTTGGGCATGTAGCGAGCCTTAGAGATATTTCAGAAGCATGAGTGTATTTTTCCCTGCAACAATTCAAATCAGTGTGTATTTTTTATAGTCCTTTGTGAGTGTTTCCCACTTCATGCCATGTATGTGTCTTTTTCCCTATCACGATAACATGAAAATCAAACACCTAAAGAAAAACAAGATTACTAGATATTTGAGTTTTTAAACAACAAGATGCTAGTACGACTTGATTGAGGCATATATGATTAGCTAATTGCCTTTCATGGTGATGGGGAGCCAGACGCCTTAGTTATTAATGCACAATAAGTATGGAGCTTCATGCCACTAGAAATCTGAAAATATTATCTAAACTCCATTTTGAGGACATAATTTGAAAATGTCCTGAATTAAGCATTGTTAGAACACATAAATTTAAGAAACAATATATTGAGGAAATATGATTTTGATTTTGAGTGTACTATGGATTTAATGTTATTGAATTGATGGTTTCTTCTTTAGACTGCTAGACTAACCATTGGGTTTCTCTATCAAAACAGTATCATCAGTTTTGTACTACAATATTCACATGGTCAAATTGCTGCAGGGTTTGATTGATATCCAAACAAAGAAGTTGGATGATAGGAACTCTGGTTTTCAATGTGGAATATAGATTTTTTTTTTCCATTGCATCTTATGACAAAAGAGACTCAAGAGTCATACATCATTGAGTCAAGCAATGGCTATCCAAACTTCTCCCCTCCCAACATAGGGAATGAAACCCATAATATCTTCCTTGGCTTCAATTTGAAGGGTCTAACTTTTCTAGAATTGAGAATTCTGGTTGAAATCTATGCTGCAATTCTGATCTAAAAGCCGTGTTATTACTCAAATCAAAGGGATAGCGTCCTGATTAAAAGTTTCACATTGCCTTTTCCATAAAAAGAGATGGTTATCAATATGATGGATTTCAAACAGTTTCCCTGAACTGTCTGGCCGTCTATTGTCCCCCAAAAATGAGCCTTTCCAATTGGGGCCAATTGTACTCTAGTTTATTGTTATGGGATTTATGGTTACCTCTTCATACTTGACAAAATTTCTAAGTTTCCATGAAAATGGAATGATCAATTTTTCACTAGACTATTTACATGCACAAATGGGATGTGTGGGGTTTGACTGATATCCAAACAAAGAGAGCCGGCGGGAACTCTGGTGTTCAATGTGCAGTCTATATGTATTTTTAAAATGCATCTTATGACAATAGAGAATCAATAATCATAAATCATTAAGCCAATATATAGTTACTCAAGCCACCCCCCCTAAAAGAGGGAATGAGAGCCAGCATATATGCCTTGGCTCCAATTTGAAGAGTCGCTCTTTTACTAAAATTGCCAATTCTAGTTGAAATCTGTGCTGGCAATTCTGATCTAAAAGCTTTGATATCACCCAAATGAAAGGGTAGCATCCCCTTTAAAAGTTGCACATTGTCTTTTCATGAGTTTGGTGCAGAAAACTAGGGATAAATGAGAAGAAACATCAACTCTAATTCATGACAGAGTGTCTATCTCCTATCTCATTAGTCATAAAATAGTAGAAAGATTATAAATTTATATTTATACTGCACATGACCTTACAGAGGTTTAATATGATTATACTCTCTTGGTTTTTCAGAACTGTTAGCTTTGGTTTTTTTGTTAGTTTTACAAAAAGAATTGAATGCAATAAACTATGGTTCACCAATCTCGTCAAGAACCCTATGTTGGATGAATGGTTAACAGAGCCATTAAAAAAATATCATTTCACAAATTGCAATCCAAGGATGATGGTAGACTTTAGGAATTTTAAGACTTATGTTCCGAGGTAGGCAACCTCATGTCCATTGCATTTTTCCCATGTAGGAATTTCATCAGACCAACAGTCCTTTCTGAGACAATACTTAAGATGAAAATCATTATAATTACATAACTACAACCTTTTTTTTCTTACAAAAGAAAAAAAAAACCTTCAAAAGCTTGTTATGATCAAGTAAATGAGTAATCTACCAATTTAACTGCATTTTTCAAATGAGAGAGAGTAAAAACACCTATAAATGTAATAGCTAAAAACACCTATAAATATGAACCAATAACTGTAATAACTAAAAATAAATGTAATAACTAAAAACACCTATAAATATGAACCAAATCATCAAATTTTCAAGAAAATAATTATTATTTTTATTCATTGGGCGTACCTGGGATTCATATTAATTTTCAAATTTGCTGCTATGGCAAGGACTTCTTCTTGAAACAATCATGAAGATGAACTTTCTAGCAAAGTGCTTGCACGTGAAGGGTTGATCTTCCCATAAAATTCCAATGCCAATTAACATGAAGGGTAGAATTTTTTATTCATTGAGGCTTTAAATATGTCCCAAGTCATAGCCTGCATGGAACCAATATTTATCTTGCACTCACATAAATCCTCCCATCACAGCAAAGCTTTCCTAGGCATGCATAGTTTTTCAAATACAACTTTGTCATCATTTGTAAATTGTTGCACTTTGAAAAAAGAGGATCTAACTTCCTTGGGAAATTATCAAGTCCAAGGCCTCCACCTAACCGCTCGTAGAGTGAAATTTTCACTTTGGGTTTCACTTTGAAAGAGGAACCTAGATTTAGCATCGAGCCTCCTTGAGAAGTAATTCATTTCTTGCCTACATTGCTATCAAACAATTGCTATTGAATAGTAGCCTATCGTGTTGTTATAGAAGTTGTTAAATTCTACCTCAGATGGGGTATATTCATTAATTGACCATCCACAAGCCCAAATTTTGAGTTTAGAGTATAAACTTTGGCTTCAACCATTCCAACACAACTCTGCAATTCATCCTCCATTTCCTTCTTTGTTTGAGAGAAAATATTGCCCATAAATTGTGTAGCGAATCAGCACCCCTATCAAGCCTTAAAACCTATGGAAAAAAGTAACCTCCTAGCCCAGAATCTAAAAGAAGGCCCCCCTATCCCAACCAATCCACATCCTTATGTAATTGTTGATTTCTCAGATAAATCAAAAGAAGCCATAGCCTTGATTTGTATCATCTCGGGATATGATGATGACAAGTTTGTAATTGAAATTATCCTGGGATTGTTATCCCTCCTGACTCCATCAACAGGGGTGATGCCCCCCAGATTTGACCTTTGTCATCACCTGGCTGGGAAAATCTACAACCAGCTAGCAGAGTACCTTGCTCTGGAGAGATTTAGATATCCATCAATGTTATTTTATATGTTTCTGTATCAAAATTTTCGACATTTTAAAGGGCTAGAGATGAAACTGAGGGACTAGGAAGGCAAACAACTACCTGTCTATACATGGACAGATCTAGTCCTCAAGAAACCAGGGAATCAGAATTTAAAGAATTTACAGACAAGGTCATGACAATAGCTTACTCCTTGTTGCATGATGCATCTCGTCCTAGAATTTCTCCTAAGTATCAGAAGCTTCTGTAGTGTAGCCCTGATACCAAAGTAGGAGATTGGTTCTTGTATGAATATTATACTATTTTGAGGGGATATGCTTTTGAAGAGGAATTTTACAAGTTACTTGCCTTTATAACTCCAAGAATGTTTGCCATGGAGTTTATCAGACAATGATTTATCTCTAATCAAGTTCACTTTGTGAAGTATAAAAACCCCATCACTTTCAGGTTCCCTAAAGATCTAAGACCTTTCTTGGTAAATAATAAAGACCAAAAATGCCCTATCTTACAAAGAAAATCTGTTAAATCAACTAAATTTGGAAAAGACAGGAATGTGGCCCTATGACCCTCACCAGATCATTTCCAAAAAGAGGGTCGAAAATAAGAATTCAGCATAAAAATTCATGCCTCGTCCTGGCTAGGAGAAAGCGACAAACCTATTTAATTGGGAGCAAGCTCAGGATGTAGAGCAAACCCCCACAGATTCACAAATAGGGGCTAAGAGAACAATTGTAGAATCCTGTACAAACATGGATGTAGATGGAACTGAGGTGCATCCACCAAGCAAGAAAGCCAGGGTCAAAGCTGAAAAAGAGTGAGAACAAGAAATTGTTGAACATACTCAAACTGAGGATCTACAAAGTGAAGTGGAGGAATTACTAGAAAAAACCCCAGCAAGCAAAGAGGTGCCACCTATTACTACCAGGAACTACCCTTCATTGGTTCTTCCCACACCCCTAATGCAGCAAGGGTCATCTCCTGCAAGCACAGTTCAAGTGCAGCCAAACCTACATGTTAAGTATATAGGTACAATACAGCAAAGTATGGACACAACGAAAGAGTTAAGATAGATCCAGGAACAAAAATATTGCTAACTGCGGAATATCACAAAGCAGATACCCTTAGAATGTCAATTCTGGAACCAAAAGTCTCAGCCCCCCAATCATTTGATGATTGGAAGACAAATGAGTAAAATGTACATTTTGGGTTATTCATCCCCCTTGACAAGGTTGATTTTTACAAGCAAGCCAGTAATATGTTGTTCACAGATGTGTTGCACTCCTCAGTTAATCAAAAGAATCTAAGAATGGCATTGCAAAAATATGACAAACTGTTGAAAGCAGAGAAAACAACGGTTAAAGCCAAGCAGGTTACTATCACAAAGCTGGAAAGTAGGATAGTGGCCCTAGGGATAAATCCAGCTAAAACATCTCCATGCCCAATTCCTCTTGCAAAAAAAGGATAATGAGATTGCTCATTTAAGGAAGAGGTAAATATCCTTGATGCAGATCCTATTCAAACCCCAGATTTATTAAAGTTGCAGGAAGAGAAGGACGGGATTTATGATAGCATGAAGCAGTATAGGTCACAGATGGAAGAGTATAGGAAGAAAGTGGATGACCTAAAGTTACAAATTTCTGCTACAAAATTAAAGCAAACATCCATTTCTACTCAATCAATTCCCCAATTAGTATCTCCATTAGCTCAGGAGACCACTCAGCTCACAGGGGAAACAGAGCAAGATACAAAAGAGCAAGACTTGCAGACCTCAGTAAAACATACAGAGGAAGCCATGGAGGAAGATGTTCTATCTGAGCAGACTAATAATAGGGACAGCAGAATAAAATAAATTGAGGAAGAAATAGGTGAGAAAGATGATCTCATTGAGGATTTGGAGAGTCAGAGAGATGATTTGAATAAAGAAGTCTCTAAACAGGTAATAGATCTGCAAGGGAAATATCTCCTAAAAGGAGCCAAAAGAGTGCTATGGGAGAAAAAAAAAACAAGAGATCCTCAGCAAGTGGGACCATTGTGAAGTAATCCAAGATGAATTAGAACTTGCCACTACAGCTACTGAAGAAACAAAAAGGATAAAAAAGGAGGTTGAAGACAAACCTAAGATTGCAACAAAAGTAATCAGCAACCAAACTAAAAGACAACTGGGAGAGTTACAAATTTTCAACAAAACTTGTTTGATAAAATGGACCAACCAAATGTTAATCAAGCAAAACCTACTGAATAGAACCCAAAACAAAATAAAGGCTTTGACTTCAAAAAATGCAATTTTTAAGGGTTTATTCAAAGAGGCCATAGCCAAGGGTTTTCCCCACTTGTGGGATGGTCATGGATATATATATATATATATAAGAAGGAAGAGTACCAAGAGCTCTTGATTCAAAATAAAAATGAAAAGGGAGAGTTTGATGAGCTACATGGTCCACTAGGAGGATATGTTGCAGTCGAGGAACTAACTGTTGAATTTGAAATATGGATAAAGGTGAAAATTTTGCTAAGAAAATTACCCCTTATATCTTATGAAAAAATCACAAATGTTGAGAGAGTTTTAGAATCTCTAAAATCCCAACAATATCTTATGGGAAAAGATTGGCACCAAGTATCTAAGTATCATAAGCTTGTTCTACCACCACAAGGGGAGCCTTAAGTACAGCCAGCACAATAGCCAATAGGGCAACCAAGTGGGCAGAGTGGGCAGACATTCACATAGCCAATTCAGCAGGCTTTCATGCCACCAATGGGACAGTTGTTAGGGCAAGCAGTTATCCAGGCAATGCAACAGATGTTATGGTAGACATCTGGCCAGCCAGTAGGGCCAGCTAGCTGTGCAGAAAGAGTATAAGGGAGTGGTCAGTCACCTCAGCCAAATACCACTACAAAGAGTTTGAACAAGAAGAAGTAAAGGCAAAAAGGGGCAGTTAGATAAGTCTAACCAAAGTTTAAAATAGAATGATAGTGAGTGAGGACAGCTGGCAAGGCAGTTAGAGAAAACAGAAAATGTTTAGGTTTTCTTCTCCTATATAAGAAATATTTGAGCTCAGACACAAGGCTGGAAGATTATTGAGAGGACCTCTGAAGGAGTTATTGAGTCGATGGTGTATAAATTTTGTATATAGGAATTAATCCAGAGATTAAAATTCTGATGTGTTTTCAACGAATGTCTCTAATTGTTCTCCCTACTGTTATTTCCAGATATAATTTGTATCTACGTAGACTTTCTTGAGAGTAATTAAAGCTTTTCAGCAGGAGCTTTACATTGTATTTGTGTCAGTGATACGAATGTATGTTTGAGTAGTGAGATTGAATTTGAGATTTCATTTTTCATGACCTCGGTTCTGTCTTTTGATGTTTTGGTAATTTAGAGTAATCGAAGGTTTCTTTTACTGTGAAACATATGAATGTCAAATGTTGCCATTTATTCTGCAAAATATCAAGACTGCTTTGTTTTTTGTTTGATTGTTGAATTCTTTATAAGGCCAGCACGTCTGCTATCACCTTGAATGTGTAAGATTTGTCTGAGGGGCACCTTGTACAATTATTTTGTGTTCCATATGCTTAATTCAACATCATTTTTTCCTGAAAATATGAATATGCGCCATTAAATTCTTCTATAATAAATCCTCATACCAAAATTAATCCAATATTGTTATATCTGCAATTTCTTTTCAAAGAAAACCAAAATTTCATCACAATTCTAAATATTAAACTCTAAATCTCTAATAATTGAGCCTCGTCATGCCTTGGAATTGTTGTCACATACATAGTAGCTGGGGCTACCATGATTCCAGAGTAGTTATG
This sequence comes from Pseudotsuga menziesii, assembly GCA_001517045.1. NCBI lineage: Eukaryota > Viridiplantae > Streptophyta > Pinopsida > Pinales > Pinaceae > Pseudotsuga > Pseudotsuga menziesii. Next base: position 225,352 of record LPNX010251347.1, read on the forward strand.
AGCATATTCCTGAGCCAGTCCTTTACTATGAGATCAACAGTTTTGAGCATATTCCTGAGCCAGTCCTTTACGTCAATATTTTAAGTAAGGATTTGTAATAGACAAAGTAATGGGAAAGTGGCGTTGACCTAATGGCAAGATTTAAAATATAGGCCATCTTCTACATCCATCTTCTCGTGAAATGAAATATTTGACATTTATAAAATCCGGTTGTTCTGAAAAGAGCATTCTGAATGGTTTTGATGGGAAATTCTGATTGCTAACAATCTATCAACAATCCAACACAAAGGTTACGTCCAGCTAGATTTCCTTAATGATCTTAACTACCCTCACAGCAATTTCCTAAGTTTGCAATATTGTTATTGATTCTGTGCCAACTGAAAATCACGTCAACAAATGGAAAAAACAGAAACTCACCTGCTTTACTCTTGGATCCAAAGAATGAAGAAAAGTTTGGGGAGAAGCAATGAATTGCCCAACAGGGGCAGAAGTATCCCCTGCCACCATTCTGAAGAACTTCTCTCCAATGAACTCCTGAAAACCCACCATGGGCAACACTCCTTTCCGCTCCTTTCCTCTTCTTCCTCTGCCTTCTTCGTTGGTAATAGCCGACACCACTGTCCTACTCCCATATCTCCTCGTTGCCCGATATCTATTAGTATTTTTCCTTGAATCGACTATGAATGTTGTTCTAAAAAGGGTATTCCCCATAGGGTATTTTGGGCAGAAACCAATTTGGTTCCGAAAACACAAAGAAGTGAGAGAATTTGATCATGGGTGAATTGCACGGAGCATCGTCCCTAAACTTAAATGGGTAAAGTGCAATCAAATGACAAATGAGATTTTATCATCGTTCATTCTTCCTCCTAAATTTCCTGTATCCTTCTTCCTCCTAAATTTACCGTATCCAAAGGAATCTTTGAACAACAATCTTTGTGACCATCCACTTCCAACTGCTCTATAATCCAGGCAAGTCAATTTCTTATCCATCCATGGATTGTGAACCCAGTCTCCTGGCTGACCCTTTAAGAGGAAAACTCTCGAAGGAAATCGATGTAGCAGACCTGTGCCATTCATTTTCACCTGAAGCAGACCCAAATCTTGTGCTGCTCCATACCCAATGCATGAACATCCAGGGCCTGCAAATCAGGGACTAACTAAAACAAATTTACCCAAAAATTCATAAATAGGGGCGAAATACCAAATTTTTAACCTATCTACCATAAATTTGGGCGAATCATCTTCATTTATTCTCCAAAAGTGTAAATTTTTGGCGATTTCACCTCCATTACGGAAGAAATCGGGCGAATGTCATGATTTTCCCATAGACGGGTTGGCGAAATTAGGTTTTATGAATTTTCAGAGGTTAATTATATATAAAATAAAATATGGGCTAATTTATTAAATTTAAAAAAAACTATTTTAATATTAAAATTTCGTCCATATTTTTTTGGGCACCCCTTAAAATTCTCTAATGGGCTATAATTCGCCCCTAAAGTCATCCCTGGTTTCATCATTTAATTCTTTATAGCCCTAGTATCCCTTCTTGGGACTTATTTTCAACTACAATAATGATACAAATTGCAAGGATACAACCATTAGGACTACCACCAATGAAGTTGTCCAGATGTTAATTGGTGTCAAAGCAAAGTGATATTTTCAATAGATGGATGTAGTGAAAGCCGAGCTCATCATGCATAAAATACTTAGTGATGGATCAAATTGATCATCCCCACATTTTAAGGTAGATAATCGATAACAAACACCAGCCAAATGACACTTTACAAGGGATAGAGTTTAAGAATTTGTAGAGTTTAAGAAAATATTGGATAGTATTTATGTTGATAAAGAGTAGTGATCCTTTCTCATAATAATGCACACTCTACAACCTACATCCTTCCATATTATCTAGTTTCATATCATCTCTCAGCATTATCCACTATGACTATCAGGGATGAATCCCCCAACCGCTATTTATTTTTATTTAAGATAAAGTTTTGTATCTTAGTTGTGAGGATCAATACTCATTGATTAAAGAAATTTTGGAACTTAGAGCCCTAGATTCATGGTGAGGATGGTTGAATAATATGGTGGGAAAACTCTAAATGCTCAACACAAATCAAACTCACTCTACTAAGAAAATAACAATAATGGGCCAGAGATCCAATTAAAAACAATTGTATTGTGGACAGGCTTTTGGACTACATCATTCACATGCCCTTTAAGGTTATAATGCGAAAGGACACCTATTCAAGCTCCTAATACCATAATACCTCTAGATATGGTACTTTTCTATGGGGACTATACTATTCCACTCTAGTCCTTAATGCCTCCATTTGTTATATATATATATGATTTCTTGTTAATATAAATTGTAAAATATTAGGGCTTGGTTGAGCCTAATCTTTCCATTTATTGTCTTTGCAAGTCCACCATATCCACCCACAACTCATAACCAAATCTAGTGTTGAAAGAGTTCATCTCATGGCCACTATGGTATATAATGTGCACAATGTGTTGATATAATAAAGAACACACATGTATGTAAAAAAATGTTTAGACATTCCCACAATCAATGTGGGATAGAGATATAAAGGGCATCAAAGGAAATATGAAGCCTAAAGATTAATGTCCATCGAAAAGTAAAAATTTTGGGAGCTTGACGATAGGATCAACAACAATGTTTTAGAGATGCAACGAGAGAGGCGTCAAGGGATTATCCTCCAGGTGCTCTAATTGTTGATATTGTGATAGAGAATTGAGTCTATGATCCATACTTTGCAATACACACTGATTTGACCACCCTACAAGGTTATCCCAAGGATGCAGCTCCTCTAGAAGGTGATTCAGATCAACCTCAAAGATTCAAAAGGCTAGGAACAACAAATAAACCTCTTCAACATGCATGCAAACTCTTCAAATGCATCTCCAAGAGTATTCAAATAGATCACAAGAAGGAATGCTGATCAATGCTTTGTTGGCTGCTACCAGATGAACCCTATAATTTCTATTTAAGAGTGACAGCTTGCAGTTTGTTTATTCAATCACCCTCCAACAACAGCCTTACTTCCCAATGAGGTTTTAATCCATGAAATTATTTTTAGATCTAGACTGCTGCAAATCATTTTCAAGTCACATGTTAGCTGATGCTTAGACTGTTGCACATGAAATGATGCCTAAAGGATGCCCATAATTGAAAATAAGGTTGCCTCTACATAGGAGCATGATCATATTTGCCAATGGACACCAATAAATTTCACCCAGAACATAGCATAATTGCTTCTCAGCTAGGGCTTCGACTGTGTTCTTGCAAGGGGTAGCTGCCCCAATGGAATACTTGGATTTGGAGGATGAATGGAATCATAAAGGTTCAATATGGAGTGGTGTGGCTTGCCTTGCATAGCTATATCACCTTGGGTCATTATTGTGCACAATGTCATCATTGGAGCTTGACACTAGTTCTTAGGAGTGGAGCACTTTGCTTATGTGGGGCTTACTTATGTTTCGTAGGCTTGGTTGTAAGGCTTAAGCTGACCTATGCTATATTGTTGTCCTTCCTTGCCTCTCATATAAACAGAGAAAGGAGAGAGTATTTCGAAACATCACAACACATCACAAATTCATTTTTATCTCTTCTTTGGGGTGCTCTCTTAGTGGTGTGCTAAGGTTCACGAGGAAACCCTAGTGGAGCATAAGAGGAGAAGATGGACGATTCTTTCTTGAATTCTTCTTTGTACATTTGATCTCTCTCTCTTGGGCATTGGGGATCCTTGGTCTCTTGGAGCATCTTGGATTCTAGGGTTAGGGTTTCATCCTTTTGAGGCTATAGATTAGGGTTTGATGTATTTGGGGAAGAAAAGGAGGAGGTTGTCTTTCCTTGGAGATGTTGATGTTTGTAGCTCAGACAAGTATTTCCATGATTTTGTATCTTACTTATGGAAATCATCATTAATACCTCTTTGGAACCTAGGAAATTCACTTATTTAAAGTCTATTAAAGTGAATACCTATTTAGATGATTGAGGCTGACTTGGAGAAATGCCCAAGTTTTTGGCATTAAAGATTTAAATTAATTAAATGAATCTCAACCATTGATCTCAAATGAGTGAGATTTAATCTTAGCAATTGGAGTTAGGGTTTTGGTTCATCTCAATAGTATCAAAGGTAGCTGAGGAGAGAGAGGAAGACACACCATCACAAGAGTGAAACTCAAGCATCGAGTTGGAGAGAGAAAGACATTGTACTTCCAATTTTTTGCCATGAGAAAAACAACATTTCAAAAGACATTTGTAGGGGGGGTGTACCAGTCAAGCAGAGCCATCACTTGTCTGTAGGGGTAGCCGTACAAGATTCTGTACAATGGTACAAATCCATACTACAGAGTCCATACCATTATACAGATCAATCGTACAGGGATTCAATCCAGTCATTTGGATCTGTACAAATCATCATCCATATAGTCGTATAGATTGGCCACGTGCACAGTTCCATACAATTGTACGGACCATACAATGGCCGCACAAAGCCATACAAGGAAACAGATTCAACAGCTTGTTTGTAGAGGGTTTTTCGGGGTGATTTTTTTTTCATTAGTAAGATGGGACCCTTCTATTACTAGATCAAAACTAAATATATTTACATATCCTTCACCTTAAAACATGGATTCAGGCATCGGTTTGGTATCCAAAAAACAAAAGTAAAAATGATAGCCCATAAATAAAGGCAGAGGAGCATGAGAGCAGCCCAACCCTTCAGCGTGGGCGCTCGATCCTGAAAACAGACAAGTGAATCCGATCCATAACAAAACATAGACCTACTATGCAAGTGCATGGGCAAGGTGTAGAGTAGATTCTATTTCAAGCACGATGTTTCAGCCTAAATGACACATTTTTTGCGACATGTTGCAAGACCAAATGTATTTACCCTTGCGACATACCTCCAATACTAAGTTTATTTTATTGTGAAAATGCATTCAGGAACCATGAATATTTTAGTGTGACACTATTCATGGAAATGATGTGCCCACAGATAATGGGTTTCGATATGAAAGAAGGAACATTTGGAGAGCTTAGCATAAATATTTTTCTCTCTCATATACTTCAAAATCAATGTCAAATACTCCATGTACCCCTTTGGAGTTCATGAATAGATCAATATATAATTAAGGAATAGTTGAACAAACTTTTATAGGTACTTATGAAATAAGGAATAACTGAACGAACTTATCTAGGTACTTATGAAATTTACCATTCATGGGAATCATTCATTCATACTATAGGCACATTAGTCAGCCCAAATTGAACATAGTTTGAAGTTGCATAAACATAACACCATCTGACGCTAAAGGAATAAAAACAACACAACTTCCATAGAACTACTAGATTCCATGGGAATAAAATTAACACAACTTCATGCTACAATCAATGCCATTTATCTTCACCCAATAATCATTATCACCCTTTTACGACACAAAAAACAAACAAAATACAATCTTCCATTTGAAAAAAGGTTATATTTTAGATAAATTAAAAATTGGCATGATTTAATGAATGTAGTATTTGTGTTTTCAAATTAAGAAAGATATGTGTGGGGGTTCAATCAACAACAATGTTAATGTTAACACAGGAACCAGTGAATGCCTCCTTTCATTGTAGCAGTTCTGTCCCTCATTCAGGCACAAAAATGCATGAAAGAGCAGAGAAGTTAAAACGGGTAGAATACTAAGGAATTTGGATGACCACATTTGCATTGGTAGGCTGTTGAATTGCACCCAGATTGGGCACAAACATTGAACATATTGGTTAGCTGAGAAATCCTCAAACCTAGGGACTAACAAGGTATTCTTATAAATCCAAGGCCCTTGTGACATTTCGTTTGGGATATGGGACTTGTTAGCGAATGGAAATAGAAAAAATCCTTTGGTAAGGGTTTTGGTTTGGACATATTGCCAACCAAAGGCCCCCCAGGGTTCCCTATCCCAGCTACAGATTATAGCTTTAGGGGGAACCCACCCCGTAAAATACCCTAGCAAGGTTTCTTCCATATAAGCATACACACAATATCAAGCTGATCAATTGGGTTTTCTATAGTAACATAATTGTCAGTTTCGTAATTACCATGTTAAATTCTTGATAGTCATAAATGTAGAACAAAACACACACAAAGTATAGATTAATCGAGGGAGCATATTTTCCTTGTATGCAATCTATAGCTGAATTTGCTTATGTCAACACCATTAAACTCTACTGTAAAAATAGGCTCAAACATATTAGGCCAAATAGATATTATTACAACTACAGGCTATGGATTACATACTAGGTTTCTCTTCGTCATTTAAAGCATAATATGGATATGCTTCATCTATTGCATGTAGCGAGACTAAGGCCAACTCAGACTGTAGTTGTAATCATATCTATTTTTCCTAAAGCTACAAGTTTTAATCCCCCTGAAGCTACAAGCCCTAATCCCTAGTGGCATTCTCAAACAAATTTTCCTTACCTTGCAGCAACAACTCATCGATTAACAATCTCTCTTCATCATCATCCTCATCAAATTTGCTTCTGAAAATGGTGTTTGACAACTTCATGTATACGGAGACTCTCTTTTGAAAGGTGAGGAGGAGGGCGGTTGGGAACCAGGCGCATGAAAGATTTGATTTTAGGAGGGAGCACAGAGGAGGAGGGTGGTTGGGAACCTCCATCAATGGCAGACATGACGTCTGCAAAAGAGGCGAACCCGAGAACCCTAACGTGTGAAATGAAACCCTAGCAGAGAGACTAAAAATTTTTGGTTATCCCCTATGTAAATATTTACATAAGTTCAATGAATGGTCACAAAAATAACATGACCATTTAAAATAACTTCCATAGTTTCAAAAAATAATAATTAATTAGTTTTATATTTTTTATTTATAACAACACAACCATTTTCTATAAAATAGTAAATTAAATCCCTCAAACATAACTCATTCTAAGGACACCTATAAATTAAAAAAAAAAATCCTTAAACTTAATTTCCCCCAATTTGACAAATATCTTTTGAAAACTTGAAATTTTAGTGGCTATACCGCCAATGACATTGAAATCACCGTTTTTTCTCATTTGCTGGGAAGAGAAATTGATCGATCAGGTGGGGAATTTCAGTCATGGGTTGGAAAAATTCACTTCAATTGCTCAATCAGGTCGGGAATTTCAGTCATGGGTTGAAAAAATTCACCTCGTAGCGGCACGTGGGGATCGACCTGCATCTCCTCAGGTCGATTTCACTGATTTTTTCATAAAGGGACTTTCACAGATTAGGTTGTGTTGCATTCTGGTTAGGATGAACGTTTTAGGTATTTTCTCAATATTCTGCAAAAATATTTTGTTCGAATTATTTTCCCTGTACACTCCATCCCTGTAAAATTCACACAGGGTTGATTTCACTGATTGTTCATAAAGGGACTTTCACAGATTAGGTTGTGTTGCATTATGGTCAGGATTATGTTGTCGTATCATGCAAGAAGAAATAACGTATTCGCCCTTTGAAATTTGCTGCAAATATTCCATTTACCCCCGATTTCCTGTTAAATTTACCATGAACCCTTCAATCGCCACCGATTTCCAATTGTAGAGGTTTTAATCAGCTAGATCGCCCCTGATTTCCATTAGTAGAGGTTTTTAGCAGCTAGATCGCTCCAGATTTTTGGCAGTAGAGGTTTATAGTAGCTAGATTGCCCCCGATTTCCTGCAGTAAAGGTTCATATCAGCAAGTACACTGTAAATCAAAGGTACGGTTGCAAGATGGAATGCTTGACAACTCCTCTGTTCACTAATATCGTTCTTCCATTTGCAGATTTGGTACCAAATTGCTCGAAAAAATAATATTTTTTAGCATAATTACTCCAAAAATCCAATAATTTCACTAACATGTCACTGATAGGTCCCTTTGCATCAATGGCTAATCCTATTACAATTGTACTAAGCATGCTCAAATTAACTACTATAATACCATACATGGCAGGCAAACTAGAACTGATAAAAATGTTGACTGTGTAGTACTTTGTGTCAAAATAAATAACAAGACCAGCCCATAGACCAATAGAAACCTAGATGAAAAGCTTGCAATGCTTTAGAACCTTTAACTTTACAATCTAAACATTGAACTGTAGATAAAAATACTGAGCATGCAAAATCCACAACCTTCAAATTTCACTTAGCCTGCACCACCTCGAGCTCAGGATTATCCTTGAAATGGGGAACAGTCTAACTCAGGAAATCAAAGTTTGGATGGAAGTTTGCATAAAAATTGCAACAAACCGATTGTCTTTTATATAATCATTATTATAGGGTTGAGGGTTATTTAGGTGATAAAGTGGACAATTTACAAGTCAAGGAACAATTCCAATAGCAAGATGGACTTTGAAATCTAGGGTAGAGCATAAAACACCCCTCCAAAACACATCCTGAAACTAGATTCAAGCATGAAACTTACTATGCTTCCTTATAGAACAAAGAGGATCATGCAATGGAGCGTCTTGCTCTCATCAACATATTAATAATCTTCCTTTTACGCAACTCAGGCTGTTGTGCAAGGTAGCAGAATGACCCTGGTCAAGGACATACGGTAAGGAACAGGTGGCTATATAAACATCAATCTTATTCTAGTTCAAACCCAATCCAATTTGTCCAATGGGTCACTTTGAATAAAATATTTGTAGATGTGCCATTAGATGTATTTGTGTTTTTGTCTGTCTCTTTTTTGTCAAAAATAACGGCAGCTATGGATTCCCTTCAAAAGGAAAAAATATTTTCTATCTAGTTGAAAAGATAGAGTTCAACCACATTCCTCAGGTGGTGGGTTTGTCAAGGTAGTAAAGGAATAAATGTCTAAGTGGGCACATCCTCTTGACCTGAATGGAGTTCAAATTACTTTTTGAGAACACAATTACTAACCTATAGGACTTAACTAATCATATTAGTGTCCTTTCATATACCTGGTTAGCAAGATAAATTTCATAAGTAGTGGTGCAACAATGACTGTCTATGTTGTTTGTTAGATCACATGTTTTCATTTCAGACAAAAGAAAAGTTAAAACTATTTTCAATAGTTATTCAACAACCAAACCTTTTGTGTCATTTCTGAGATTGACAAAAGCTAAGGGAGAACTTCCTCTTCCAGTTACACTAATACAATTCCATTTGGCATTGTCACTAGCCATTTTTTTCCTCTTTACTTCCTTTCAAAGATACATGAATGCCTTTTGAATGAGCAAACCCGTTTTGGCATGGTTTATATGAACCTGTCTAAGGTGAGTCCAACATCTGGTCAATTCAAGTTAATTTTAACTAAATCTTGCAACTATCTTTGCTCATGCATTAAGAACACTGTTCACGAGTCTTCCTGGGTGGCCATTTGGTTTAGTATTGCTTTAATGGAAAATTGGTTAACAATTTTGTAAATTTTTTGGTGAAACATTATTTGCAAATAATATTATTTGGAAATTATTTAATTAAGGACATGACAGTCACACAGTGAAAGATGGTATGATTTTAGGGTATTTTGAAAAGAAGTTTGTGAATCCTGATGGTTAATATGAGGATTATTTACTAATGTTTAAGTTTCCATGTTTGTAATGATTCTAGCGCGATGGAAAATTTTAGTTGATGTGAAATTCCTGTTTGGGTATAAATTTGTAATCCGTAAATTGTTTTTGAGGGGTTGGCTAAATAGAATAAAAATTTGGTTCTATTCCACAACTATGTTCTCTTTGTGTATGCTTAGTTTTTGGTGGAAAAGTGGTTTTATATTTACCCATATCCATCAATTGGTATTAGAGATAATTCAAGCTTTGGTCATTTCCAACGATTGGTATCAGAGTTGGTTCAAGATTTGATCATTTCCAACAAGTGGTATCAAATCCAGTCAGGATAAAATCAGAGGAGAATAATGGTGTTGATCTAGTCTCCACCAGTCATATGTTGTGGTGAACCCAACCAATAGTGTTGAATACTAAGCTATGTTCTTGGTATTGATATTCGCTCTTCCGTATAGTGAGTTTATCAAGTCGGCTAGGTTGAATGGAGAATTTATTCTCTGTTCGAAGTCTTGAGACACAGGTTTTACTCGGTTTGAAATGCATGGTATATGTGTTGAGCTAATTGTTCTCTTAATCATGTTGTTCTTGGATACCCTATAGCTATATGTACAATTTCCAAGAAGTTGGGTCATCCCTGTGTACCCTATGTGAGGATCACTTCAATAGTGACGATGTCATATTTATACATGTGCAAGTATAGTAAGCTGGCTTAGCCTAAAAGTTGCTTGTTGTTGGCATTGTCATTAGTGCACCAGTAGGGAGTAACATTGGGCATTGTGAGTAGAAGTATCTAAGTGGTTTTAAGGGGAAGGAAATCCTCGGTGCATAAAAAACTACGAGTCCTATTTTTTTTGTTCTTGTGCATGTCTCTAGTTCAAGAGTGGGATGGTTGTAGAGCTTGTTGGTTGTGAGCAAGTGTAGTTGACTAGAGGATATCCATATTATTGTTTCTAAAACTCCTTATGACCAAGTTGAGTGGCAAATATTGGTTTGTATTTGAATTCATTGATGAAGTTTTAGTAGGTCATATAGCCTATTGTGTTATGCAGTGTGTTGGGTCATGTGAAGTCGAGAAGAATCTCATAGAGTATTTGACTATTGTGTATGAGAAAGGTGACCCAATTATATGGGTTGTGTGATTTAGTCATAAGAAGGATGAAATATTGTGTTTAAGATACCTAGTTAAGTTGTGTTCTGACTATCGTGCGCTAGGGTTGACTGCGAGTGTTTGAGGAGCAGCTGCGACAGGATTGAGAAGCATGGTGGTGCCTGGGGGAGGGGAGGTCGCTGCCCCCACCCCCCCCCCCCCCCCTTCTAGCTCAGATGAGGAAGCCTTCAGAAGGATCCTTTCCAGCAGAGGCAAGAGGATTTCTCATCCGGAGGCTCCAAAATTTATCAAGAAGCTAGATGACATTCCAGAAATTGCCCTTCCTAAATAAAAACTAATAAAAATAGCTCTGGCATTGGCTAAACGAGGCCTAGTGGGTCAGTTTATGGGCTTATGGCCCTCCACCAAATCTACTGATGACTGGATACAAAGGAACTGGAAGCCCAATCTAAATCATGGGGTAACCTGTTACCCTGTTGGGAGAGGGTTCTTTATTTTTGAATTCATCTCAGAAGAAGACCGAGAATTAATCTTTAGAAATGGCCCCTACTTCATGGGGACGCAGGGCCTATACCTGAACAAATTGACTCCAGAGTTTGACCCCTCGATTGATCTCCCCAAAGAGGTGCCGGTGTGGATCAGGCTCCCTAAACTTCCGGTGCATTGCTGGGACTTCGAATCACTGCAGAGAATAGGAAACGAAATCAGACGTTTCATTGACAAAGATGATAATAAGGGACAATACACCTGCGCCAGAATATGTGTGGAATTTGACCTTGAAGCTGGTCTTCCTGAGGCAATAAAATTAACGGTCGGATCTTGGACTCATTACCAGAAGCTGGACTACGAGCATCTGCCCTTCAAGTGTAGGAACTGCCAAGAACATGGCCACTTTCAAAGATATTGACCCAAACTGGTCTCTGGGAAAGAAGATGCTGAAGGATGGCAGAAAGTAAAGAAAGGTAAAACTACGAACAATGCCAGAAGCAAGGAGAAAATGGTCCAGGGACCACCAAAGGAAGGCACCTCAAAGCCTCCCCACCAGGAAGACCCTAATGTAGGTCAAACCCCCACAAATATTCCAAAAGATGAAGAAGCTAGGGTTCCACAAGAACCTATTAATTCTTGCACATGATCTAGGAACTAAGATTCAATCTCATCAAAGAATTATTAACAATTACTCATGAATTGGAAATTTTCAGGAACCAAAATAGGTTTCCTCTCTGTATATTATATAAACAATAAAGGATTACAATTCCCATGCATGAGCCATAGCTTAACTCAATGAAGAATTCAAATAACTAAGGTACAATTCAAATTCCCATGCATGAGTCTAGCTTAACTAACTCTTTGCCATGCAATACCACTCAGTTAACCACTTGACAAAAAACCTTAATTGAATCATCAATCCCTAACTGAAGTTGGAGTGCAATAAATGAATTAATATCAACTGAAGGAGATCAAACACATGTCATAGCAACCAACCATCAAGTGCTAGTACTGCATGACTCCAATAAACCTTGATGAGGTTAACTGAAGCTGAACTGACCATCAGAAGTTGGTGAAGGCGCCTAGTTCACTCCAGTTCATTAAATAATAATAAAATAATCAATAAATAATGATTAAATAATATATTTAATGCATGGAGACGCCTTAACTAACTGTAACTGATTGGTTGAACTGAAAGTAACCCCCAGCTAGTAATTAGGTTAATGAATGTCACCCAGATCACCCCTGGAGTGCTCCAGTTAGCCTCCTTAACTGTAGGAAAGGCTAAGTTATCCTCCTTGACTGTAGGTAGGCATGGGAGTGACTGGGATGATGGTAATTAATGCTCCTTGATGTCAATTAAACTTAGGATAGTGGTTTAACTAGGCCAATTTGACTGAAAGAGTGTGTATGATGGTAGATGTCTCCAACAGAACCAATCGATCCAATCCCACAAATTGGAGCCTCCAGTCCGCCAAAAGAACACATTAGTTTGGGTTCGGAAATAGGAGCAGAATCATCTGAGGAAGGTGACACTGAAGCAAGCAGTCAGTCAGGTACCCTAGACCATCCAAAGCATGGACGAAAGACTGAGAAGAAGAAAAGGGAAGAGCAGTCCTACAAGGACGTGGTCCAAGGCTCACAACACACCATCCCTGAAATGATGAACACCAGATTGGGGATGAAGCTAGGGAAAACCCCGAAAGAGGGCCATCCCCCTCATCCAGGTAAATAATGGAATACGTCTCCTGGAACTGTAGAGGACTCGGTAGGTCCATAAAATAAGAAGCTATAAGGGATTTAGTAAGAGTAATGACTCCTGAAGTCCTCCTAATCCAGGAGATGAAGCTGGAGGGGGAAGCTCTCCTCCGTGCAAGCAACTGATTTTGGAAGAAAGGCCCGGGTAGGGCTGTAAGTGCAAGAGGAGCCTCGGGAGGCTTAGCAATGTTTTGGGACTCTGCAAAGCTCGACCTAGTAGAAGAAGAAAGAACCACACATTGGTTATTCACCAAACTGCTCCATAAAGACTCCGACCATTTTGTAAGAATTTTCAATATGTATGTTCCTGTCTCTTTTGTTGAAAAAAAATATTGTTGGGATTCCTTAAAAATTTTTCTTAACCGTCACAAACCTGAAAATTTAGTAGTGGCTGGAGACCTAAATGTAACTCTTGCTCTGGCCGAAAATAAAGGGGGTTCAATAGTCTGAGACCCCGCAAGAGAGTGGGTGGAAGATTTGATGTTGGATTGGGATCTTGAAGACATCATCCCAGACAAAGGAAAGTTCACCTGGTCAAATAAAAGAATAGGACCTGGTCATATAGCTGCCCGCCTTGATCGCTTCCTTATACATTCCTCCTTCCTAACCCTTGGGCTTATGGCGACCTCCAAGATTCTCCCACATTATACTTCTGATCATAAACCAATTTCTCTCACCCTCTCTCCTGAGGAAAAGTTAGGTCCTATCCCGTTTAGGTTTATCCCAATTTGGGTAAATTAGGAAGGTTTCCTTGATATTGTGTCTAACTCCTGGAAGGACCCTGTTTATGGCTCTCCCTTCTTTGTCTGGGAAGGAAAGCTCAGAAGACTCAAAGATGATCTGAAAACATGGGCTAAAGGACTTGAGTCTCCCATGGCTGAAAGGAAAAGAATCCAGAAGGCCTTGGAACGACACCAATTGATCTTGGAAGAGTCCCCTGTCACCCCTGCCTTGCTCATCCGGGAAGTTGAGCTTCAAAATAAGTACCACAAAGTCTGTAGAGAAGAGGAAATCTACTGGAGAGTCAAATAAAGGACGTTGTGGATCCAAGTTGGAGACAAAAATACTACGTTCTTCCACAAGCAAGCCCAAGCCAGAAAAATTTATAACTACATTAATCAAATTCAGTCGCAAGGCCAAGTCATAAAGGATTTTAAAGGCATCAAGGAGGCAGCCCATGCCTATTTCAAAAATCTCTATTCAGCCCTGGACCTAGAACCAGTGGACCCGAACACCTATCCCCTCTCAGAGATTCCAAATTTGATTAACGATGAGGAAAACATGCTACTGAAAAGCCCTGTTAGTATCCGAGAAATCAAGAAAGCCCTATTCAAAATGGACCCAGACAAAGCTCCAGGGCCGGATGGATTTACATCCCGGTTCTACATCTCTTGCTGTGATATAATAAAAAAGGACCTGTACAGAATGGTTAAGAAGGCTCAGCACTGTTCCAAGTTGGGTGGAAGCACCAACTCCTCGTTCTTGGCCCTAATACCAAAAGAAAAGGGAGCAAAGAACTTTAACAGATTTAGACCTATCTCCCTTTGTAATACAGGATACAAAATCATAACCAAAATAATGGCTAACAGACTTAAAAGAATCCTGCCTAAGCTGATCCTGGAAAATCAAGGTGGATTTGTGAGACAAAGACAGATCCTGGATAACATCATTTTAGTTCAAGAAGCCATTCATACCAGCTACAAGAAAAAAGAGAAAGGTATGGTAGTAAAGCTGGACTTGGCCAATGCATTTGACAGATTCAAGCATGATTTCCTTTTTGCAGCCATGAGAAATTTCGGATTCAATCAGAACTTCATTAAGTGGGTTAAAGCTTGCATTTCAGCCCCCTGGATTGCCCCACTGGTTAATGGCTGGCCCACAAATTTTTTCCAGGCCTCAAGAGGATTAAGGCAAGGCTACCCTCTTTCCCCTATGCTGTTTGTCATCCAAGCTTCTGTCATGAGCTTTCAGCTGAACAAAAGTCTCCAAAACAGGTCTCTCTTAGGCATCAGAATCGTCCCAAAGGTCAAGGATGTAAACCATGCCCAGTTTGCTGATGATACGCTTCTTTTGGGGGCTGCCAACCTCAACATAGCTAGGAACTTCAAAACAGAGCTTGACTATTATAGAGACAGCTCTGGAAGTGAAATAAAATTCCACAAAAGTAAGGTCTATCGCTGGAACTGTTCTCCACGTGAAATGCTGGAGATATCTTGAATTCTTGGAATGGAAGGCATCACTATCTGGGACACCTTTACATACCTGGGCATCCCAATTTTTAAAGCTTCTCCGAGAGTTGTCCATTGGCTGCCTCTCCTGGACAAAATAAAGGGCAAAATCCACACGTGGGGGGCATCATGGCTTAACAAAGTAGGTAAAGTGAGTTTGATGAATTCAGTTCTCACCAGCCTTCCAATCTATCAATGCTTAGTTCTTCTAGCTCCCAAAACCATTACAAACAGAATCAATGGGATGCTCCGAATATTTCTATGGGAGGGCGGCCAAAACTGTGAAAAAAAGCTCCATCTAGTGAGCTGGGACAAGGTCACAAGGCCAAAGATGGAAGGGGGCCTTCAACTAAGAGACGTGGCCACCCAAAATCTAGCCATGGGTGGTAAAATTCTTTGGAAAATGATCACAGGAAAATGAACTTGGAGCAAGCAAATTCTTCGGAAGAAATATTTTACAGGGGACAAGGAGAGATGTCTTTAAAGGGCCACTAAAATGCAGACAGGCTCCCCGATTTTTTCTCTATGCAAAAGAGCCATTTATTTCTTCACCTCCAAGCTCATGTGGACTCCAGGGAATGGAGCAAAAAGAAGAATTTGGGAGGACTCGATCCTTGGGGATCAGCCTCTCAACGACTCCAGCGATATGAGAAACATTAAAGAGTGGCTTCACACCAGAAATTGCAGCACACTGAAAGACATTTCCTCCTGGAGTAATGATGAGGAAGAATTGTGGGAAAATTAGAATCTGGGCGACTACCTATACGAGCTCAAAGAGGAAGCAGCAAAATTGTTGGATTTACTGCAAGGAAAAACGCCCATTAGCATCAGAGCCAAAGACAAACGCAGTTGGGGATCGAAATATGGCAAATACACAGTAGCTGAAGGTTATACTGCGATTTTGGAGGTGCCGTGGGTTCCCCCCAACCCTGGGCCGTGGAAATATCTCTGGAGCTTCACCTCTGTTCCCAAAATAGATATATTTATATGGACTCTCCTTCATAATGGCATTTTGACAGGTGAGAAGCTGAAGAGCAAAGGATGGGAAGGGCCCTCATGATGCCGTCTGTGCAACCGGGCTGAAGAAAACGTCGAGCACCTGTTCATCACCTACGAGTACACTAAAGAGGCTTGGAGACTCATGTTAGTCTCAATCTCTGTAAGTATTCCAAACTCAATAACGGAGCTGATCAGTTGCTGGATACATCTCGCCCCCTTCAATTTCAGTAAGAAAAACCTCCTCAAGCTAGCGTGGATGTGGACTCCTAAATTCCTGTGCTGGAAGGTATGGCTGGAAAGAAATAACATAATCTTTAAGGAAGAAAGTAGACTCCCATCTCAAGTGGCAATTAAAGCTAGAACCATGCTCTCTGAAGCTTTATGCACAAAGTCCACAATTAGAAATGAGACTACCATCTCTCCTGAAGAAGATCGCTGGTTTAAGGAGCTCAACTTGAATCAGCAAAGCTATAAAGCAATCAAACCGCCCCAAAAAGAAAAATGGGAAATCCGGCTGGAAGAACAAGAGTTCATCAAGTGGAGGTCAGCCCTCGATGAATGGTGCCTTTTCTTTGATGGGGCCTCGAAAGGGAATCCCGGCCAAGCTGGAGGAGGAGGCATCATTTTCAAGCCCTCTGGCAATCCCCGTCTGTCCTATGCATGGGGTCTAGGACACGCCTCCAACAACCAAGTAGAGTATCTTGCGCTGTGGCAAGGGCTAAATCAAGCAAGGAAGCTGAACATTCAGAAGCTTACTATCTTTGGGGACTCCAGATTGATAGTTAAAGCGTTATACACCAAGAAGATGCCAACGGATATAAATCTTGCCCACATGCACAGGAAAGTCCTTCTCCTCTTGATGTATTTTAGAACTCATAAGGCCTACCACTTCCTTAGGAACCTTAACAATCTAGCGGATGCTGAGGCCAATCGTGGTACGACTCTGAGTAAGAGCCAACTAATTGTCAATGGAGAAATTTCAAACCATCCGCTTCCCTAGGACTAAAGTGGCCCTGCTCGGTCCTTTCATGTGGGCTTTTTATCAGGAATCCAACAACACAATTCTGACATGAATGTTAAGATGGAGGCAAAACTCAGCATACCAGCTTGGAATATGCATTGTAAAGGCCCTGGCAGCCCATTTGCCAGACACTAATCAAAATTTTAACCGTTTCTGTTAAAAAAAATTGTGTTCTATTGAGTAGCAATGAGATATAGTAGATAATAAGTGAAGGGTACATTTTTACTATGGAAATGACAAATGAGTTCAACAACAAACACCACCAACATTTTGGGATAAATAGGGCTTAGTGCTCTTAATTAAATTCCATTTTCCATCATCATCACAGTGTGTGACTGTGTGGAAAAGAAGAAGGATAGTGAATGTGTGGAAAAGAAGAATAGTGAATGTGTGAATGAAATCATGCCCAGCCCAATCAATGGTTTTGGAATAAGTGAAGGGTACATTTTTACTATGGATATGACAAATGAGTTCAACAACAAACACCACCAACATTTGGGGATAAAGAGGGCTTAGTGCTCTTAATTAAATTCCATTTTCCATCATCATCATAGTGTGTGACTGTGTGGAAAAGAAGAAGAATAGTGAATGTGTGGAAAAGAAGAACAGTGAATGTGTGAATGAAGTCATGCCCAGCCCACAAGGGCTACAAAACAGTCACGGTGTGCTAGGAAGAGGCCAACACATTCATGCCCAGCTGGAGAGGAGGAAAAAACAATAGAGAGAAGGAAAACACAGTCACAGCCCAGACCATAGAAATATATAAGCAACAGGAAGTTAGCAACCCAAACGATCAACTCAAGGCAGCAGTAACTCTAGGCGTCAATCACAAACCAACAAGGATCAGATTTGAACTTCATTCATGTCAAGAACTCCTTAGAAATGGAGAAGTGAACTTAATTTATAATCTTTGAAATTTTTCTGGAAACGTCACTTAGACAATAAATAGACAATATAGGTGTATTTTAGGCCTTAATCAATATTTGTAGCCTCATTTCTCCATATGTTGGGTAGCTAAGTAAAGAAAAGCAATAAAACCCTAAAATTTACAAATCTGGGTAGTTCCTTTGGGATTATATCAGTCCTCTTATCATCCAAACAACAACATTTGAAGGCCACTTCGTAGACCTAAAGGTCTGTGCCAAACAACCACCCTTCCTAAGGAAATTCAATTCAAAATACTATCAAACCTCTCACAAAATGCAGTGAACAAGTGTGAAATTGGCTACCAAGAAAGTGATAATCCTCATTACCAAATTTGTAGACAATTAAAGTTATAGGACATCAGATAAAACTACAAGTCTTGAGAAGATATAAAGTCATTGCGGAAGACCTTTATTTCCCACCAGTGAAGCATATATACCGTTGACAATAGAAGTCACTGACATAAAGTCTCCAATAAAATCTGCATCTGGCATGAAAGGGACATGAGTGTGCAATATTGAAGTAAAAGAGAAAAGTGTACTCAAGAAAAACTAATCCCTTTCGTTTAGAAATTTAGTTCTCTTATAGGTGCCATGCAAGGTTACTTCAACACCCTAAAAGTGTGATCAACTTGTCTCCAAGATAATGCCCAACTTTGGAAGGGGGTGTCTAGATGTCCTCCTTTCTATGAAATGTTTCCCTAGGTGACCCCCAAAATCCATGGGCATGGGAAACACAAGGGGATTTCCCTTGACCCTACAAGACATGTCCCCGTGGAGCATTGAGTTTTCATTGTAAAACTAGAAGTGTTCCATTTTCAATGCTAGATTAGGTTATATTTGAGAAGTGACTTAATTACTATTCCAGATTTAGAAGTATAAGTTTACACTTTGATTTTGTTATTTTTTGATGTTCGAGTTTCTAGACTTAGCAGTTTGCTTGTTCAGAATTAGATTAGGGTTTTAATTTTTTAGTTTGGGTTCCCACAAAGGTGTGCTACTTTGTATTTTTCTCCTATCCTTTTAGTATTCATCAAGCTGCAGGTGCCCCAGATTTCATTTATATGTGATGAAGTTATTTTCTTTAATCAAGTACTAATGGTATACTCAAGGTTCTTGAGTTCATTCTGCTTCACTCAACTTATTGGAGCAAGGAGTCCAATAAATCCTTGTCTGAAATAGCATGAAGAAATGGGGAACCATGAGGTACAGGAAGTTCTCCCTGTTGAGGTTTAAAACTTTAAAGTCCCCTTTCTGAAAAATCACTGCAGAAGTAGATAAGATAAGATAATTTTATTAATGTTTAACAAGTGACCATAAATAATTCAAAGGGACTGATAGGTACATCAGAAACAAGACATAGTGGGAGAGCGACTGCAACTACTAAATAAAAACCTTGAATGGACAAAAGGGGAAGGGACCATTTAAGGTAGTGAGACCCTGAGATAATGAGCTGGAGATGAATATGTTCCGATTGCCAATACAATAGGCTCATCGTGTATTGTAGTAAAAAATTTAAATGCATATCCAGTGTGTGAGCAACTCAATAGATGGTAATGAAGTATGTTCTTGGAAACGAGTAGGTGTAGGAATAAATTGTAGTGGAGGTTTCCCTGGCTCATGAGATTTGTCAAGAACTATTGGCAACTGCTTTTGTATCTCGAAAGAACCTGGAGTGAAATCAACACTATGTTTGATGGTTCTAACTTCTAAGAGTGGAAAATCCTCGAGGTTCTTCAAAAACATCTGAATGTCCAGTTGCAATAGCTTGAATGAAGAAGGGAGCTGCTTGAAAGTTGATACCCGATTTGTTTTGGCAGGTCACAGGTAGTTCAAAGAATGTATTACATTGTTTCATTACTTGATTTCTATCAGAAGGGCTAGGCAAAGAAGATGTGAGCTTGTATACTTTCTCATCTTTCTGAAATCCTGTAGGTGTTGTGCTTCCCAAGGGAATTTCTGAACAATCAAGTGGAGCTACGTCACAATGAACTGTATCCTTAAACGGCCTAATGGCAAAAGTCACAGCACATTGCTTTGTTACTAGCATTAGATTCCCAATATCTTTGATCCAACTCAAGTGATAGGGGTAAGATGGGTTGTAGACTTGTAGTAGGAAGCTGTAAATTTGAAACTATAGCTTTTCAGATACTAGCTTTTTCTAGCTGCCATTATCAATGATAAGAAAAACCAAGCAATCTTTTATCTGACAGTTCCGTGTGACAAGTGCTTTTTTCAAAATGGCTGGATAGTCTTTGGTCATATAATAAATTGTGGATTTGGAGCAAGTGGATTATTGATTGTGATCTCAGGAACCTTCAGATTGTTTCTCTAGGAGGAAAGTAGTGTCATGGGGTTGTTGTTTAGTGAGAAGAGCCTTGAACTCTGCCTTGGATTTAAGAGATTTGCATTTGTTATTGGAATGGACAAGCATATTTTGATAAGTACAGTACTTCCTTTATCCAGAGTCTTGGAGTTAGAAGAGGGTTTGAGGAAGATATAATCTTTTATCTGACAGTTCTGTGTGACAAGTGATTCCTTCAATATGGCTGGATAATCTTTGGTTACTTAATAGATTGTGCATTTGGAGTGAGTGGATTGTTGATTGTGGTCTCTGCAATCTTTAGGTTGTTGCTCTAGGAGGAGAGCAGTGTCATGGGGTTGTTGCTCAGTGAGAAGAGCCTTAGACTCTGCCTTGGATTTAAGAGCTTTGCATTTGTCATTGGAATGAGTGGGCATCTTTTCATAAGTACAGTACTTCCCTTTATCCAGAGTCTTGGAGTTAGAAGGGTTTGAGAAAGAAGCACTGGTATTGTTTCAATTCTTTCACAAACTTAGATCCAATCTCGGTTTCATTAACTATGGTTATTTTATATGATTAGTCCAAGAAATCTACTTCAAATTTGTGTTGCCAGAGCTGGAGTGAAGTAGGAGCAGGAGCTCCATTTCTCCAAAAACCACAAGAGAAAAATGTCCCAAGAGCATTTTATAAATAGTATATATTTATGTATATTAGTGCACACTGCATACATAATCAAAAAAACATGGAGGATGTCAAATTAGTTGTTGAAAAGATGAAAAGATACATATTTCTGCTATCTGTCTACATTATGATGAAGTTGTAAACACATCATCATAGTATATTAATCATGGAGTGTAAACCATTTGGCACTACATAGATAACATCTAGGACAGCTATACCGAAAAATCAATAGAAAATAAACATCTTATGAATGCATGTTGAAGAGATATTTGTGGGTAGTCGAAGAGATATTTGTTAGTAGTTATGCTAACATGTATTTTATTAGGAAATTTTAAGAACATTGTTATACTGATATAAGAATCCCATGACTGAATTGTATGCAGGGTGTTTTTGTATATGATAGTAATGGGAAGAAGTATCTTGATACACTTTCAGGCCTTTGGAACAATCCTTTGGGTAATTACACAACATCCTTTCCTAAGTGCATTTTCTTAAGAGAATTGAATTTCATTTCCATTCAAAAGATGACCTGTCTATGGATTCTACTATTTATATTTTGCAGATCATCTCTACAAAAACTATAATTTCAAAAGGTATCATTTTCTCATGTTAAATTGAACAATGTAAATATTTTGATACCTCTTGTTGTACACCCAAGTTTTCTACATTGTACAAGGGAATTTTCTATGTTACATACAAAAGGATATAATCTCTAACCCTCATGTTGGAGTGATAGGGAATTGAAGCAGTGAATAACAATGAGTTCCAAGAATAACACTGAAGGACCAAGGGAGGATAGTTCAAAATATGGAGTAATACACCCAAACTTGATTTTTCACGACAATAGATTGATCCATAGGATCATCTATATATAACCCAAAGTATAACATTGACGCACAAGGGAGGATAGTTCAAATATGGAATAATACACCAAAACTTGATTTTTCACCATGATAGATTGATCCATAGGATCAATCATCTATATATAAACCAAAGTATAACTAACTCCCTTAAAATAAGAAGGGCATAGTCAACTTTGATCACCTTGAGCAAGCATAATCTCTAGCTTTTTTGTTTAGACTTGTGAAGCAATTGATCTAGTTGGGTCCACATTTAGTTGGCCTGACCAATTAGTTGACTGCTCAATGGACCTCTCAGTTGATTTCCCCAGTGTTATCAGAACCAGCAAAATCGGCCGGTCTGA
Organism: Pseudotsuga menziesii; assembly: GCA_001517045.1. NCBI lineage: Eukaryota > Viridiplantae > Streptophyta > Pinopsida > Pinales > Pinaceae > Pseudotsuga > Pseudotsuga menziesii. Next base: position 247,641 of record LPNX010251347.1, read on the forward strand.
CCGGTTCACAGGGTTGACCGGTCCGGTCACATAAAAAAATTTAAAAAATCGGATTCTGGACCAAACCGGGCACTGAACCGGCCGGTTCCGTACTCTGTCGTACGGCCGCGTGCTAGGTACCCACGTTTTGTCAAATTTAAAAAAAACAAAAAAAAATACCATGAATTAATACCATGTTTGAACATCTCTTCCTGAAAACCCCCATTTGCTGTGCTAGTGATGTTCATTTCCCGATAACCCTGTCTGATATGCAAGTCCTAGAAGATGTGATATTGCATGTTATCATTATGTAAAAGGTAGTGTTAGGGGATTAAACCCTGAAACCCCTAATGCTGATATGCAAGTCTGTATATGGATAGCCTACCCTCAGGCTAGCCGTGTTGTATACGTGCTGCAACATGAATATATTATTGTTTCATATTCTGTCCACTTTGTCATGTAATGTGCATGTTCACTTATAAAATTATACAATTAAATCATGGTGTTGAATTTGTGGAAAAGCAGCAAGACAACCTCTTGATGATTTCAAGTTTCAGCATCCTTCATGATATCGTGAAAATAAGAGCAGATGTTTGCAGTGAAGCATGGTATCAATGCAGGTGCAAACTATTAGGGAAACATCTGATTATAAGTCATTTGCAGGCTGATACCATATGTGAGTATGTAAATTGTACTGTCACTACTGATTATAGAAAATTAATATTAGCTTGAAGTGTACCATATAGATAAAGATAATTTCATGGTTTGGATTCATATGTATGCACATGAATATATATGTTTTTTTACAAAATATGAATATTTTATGTATTTTTTAGTCAGCCGGTATTTTACCCAGTTTTTTGCCGGTTCCGGTCCGGAATATTTTATGCATTTTTTAGTCAGCCGGTTTTTTACCCAGTTTTTTGCCGGTTCCGGTCCGGTTTCCGGTCCAGTTCACATTTTGGGCTTCGCCAGTTCGATGACTGGTCCGGTTCCGATAACATTGGATTTCCCTAGTTAACCTTCAATTGTTGACTGACTCTCTCTAGAAGATGCAAAGATGTGATGAACTTGTTGTTTCAACACTCCTCGTCAGCACAACTATCTAAAGATTCAAGGGGTTAAATTATCTCTGTACACCCCTTGTAATTACAGACTTACAGTGTCCTTTACTTAAATTTTTGATCTCTGTACACCCCTTCTACCCATTTACTTATTTTTTTATATTATCATTATTCGTTTCAGGCAAAGTTGCTAGGAAACTTGGGTACAGGGACGGGTATGGGTATGGGAACACCACTTTTTGAAACAGGGTACTTGTGTACGTCGGGGGTATTGCATATATATATATATATATATATATATATATATATATTATAAAAATAAAATATGACACATTCACGTTATACATGCATATTCAGATTTCTTAATAAATTATGAATCATGATTCATAATTCTAAATTCAATGATTCATTGAACAATGAACATTCACATTGAAAATTTCAAACATAAAATTTAATAAACCATAGACTCATAGTAGATATCAAGTGGAAGATTGGAAGTTACATAAAATTTGATAAATCATTGTACCGGGCAGTTGTAACAAACAGTCAAACTCAAATCTGAAGGTACACTTGAAATCTCATTTTAAACACCTATTTGTGCTGCTGTTACAACCTACAGGCGATAAAAAGTTGCAAATATATTCCTGAGTTGATGTGAGTGTATTTCAAAGTATTAAATACATATGTATATTTCATGTGCACATTTGGTAGTCAAATTATGTTCCATGAGTGCTGAACACAAAACCATAAAAACATTCCTTGTAAATCAATGCAAAATCAGTTTACCATATATGGACAATATTCAGAACCGGACTCCATATGTCCCGAACTAGACTCCATACGCAGTCATAAAAAATTTAGCTCAAATATATGAGAAAAGCAAAGTTGTTAGTGATTGATCATCTTCAGTTTTGTTTTCTAACAACAATAGAATTTGCAATAAAAATGCTGCAACTGAACTGTATAGCTAAGTAATACAAAAGTAGTAAATATTCTCAGAGTGGGAACTAGATATTCCAAAACCCATAAGGCTAACAAGCCCAATCAATGGTTTTGGAATAAGTGAAGGTTACATTTTTACTATGGAAATGACAAATGAGCTCAACAACAAACACCACCAACATTTGGGGATAAAGAGGGCTTAGTGCTCTTAATTAAATTCCATTTTCCATCATCATCATAGTGTGTGACTGTGTGGAAAATAAGAAGAATAGTGAATGCGTGGAAAAGAACAATAGTGAATGTGTGAATGAAGGCATGCCCAGCCCACAAGGGCTCCAAAACAGTCACGGTGTGCTAGGAAGAGGCCAACACATTCATGCCCAGCTGGAGAGGAGGAAAAAACAATAGAGAGAAGGAACACACAGTCACAGCCTGGACCATAGAAATATATAAGCAACAGGAAGTTAGCAACCCAAACGATCAACTCAAGGCAGCAGTAACTCTAGGCGTCTATCACAAACCAACAAGGATCAGATTTGAACTTCATTCATGTCAAGAACTCCTTAGAAATGGAGAAGTGGACTTAATTTATAATCTTGAAAAGCCTTCTAAAAATGTCACTTAGACAATAAATGGACAATCTAGGTGTATTTTAGGCCTTAATCAATATTTTCAGCCTCATTTCTCCATATTTTGGGTACCTAAGTAAAGAAAAGCAATAAAACCCTAAAATTTACAAATCTGGGTAGTTCCTTTGGGATTATATCAGTCCTCTTATCATCCAAACAACAACATTTGAAGGCCACTTCGTAGACCTGAAGGTGTGTGCCAAACAACCACCCTTCCTAAGGAAATTCAATTCAAAATACTATCAAACCTCTTACAAAATGCAGTGAACAAGTGTGAAATTGGCTACCAAGAAAGTAATAATCCTCATTACCAAAGTTGTATACACTTAAAGTTATAGTACATCAGATAAAACCAAAAGTCTTGAGAAGATATAAAGTCATTGTAGAAGACCTTTATTTCCCACCAGTGAAGCATATATACCAT
>LPNX010251363.1:0-10374 GCA_001517045.1 Pseudotsuga menziesii
CAAAGAAAGAATGAAAGGTGAAGGTAAAAATATTAAGCCTATCAGGTATGGTCCTTTTGAGATCTTGGAAAAGATCGGTACTAATGCTTTTCGCTTGAACTTACCTCCATACATGCAAATTTATTTAGTTATCAATGTTGAGAGTCTTAAACTGTATGAGCCTCCTTATATGATCATGGATGAGGAAACTAACATACATATTCCTTCAGTCGATGATATGGCACCTGAATATATGGATGAGTTGCAGGATGATGTTATTCTTGACAGAAATGTAAGGACTTCACGAAGGGGGAATGATGAGTACCTTCGAGTGGGGCTTAAAGGAATGCATCCTAGCAAATCAAGATGGATGGAGATTGGAAAAATGAGGGAGCTGTACCCTCACTTACTTTCCGAATGATTCAAGATTTTGGTGGTCCAAAAGCTCTCCAATGGGGAGAAATGATCCTGTGGATTATTCATCTTCAGAAATTACACTGATCCAATATGGTACAATAGTTATTAAACTATGGTTTTAACTCATATGCTAAACATTATAGCATGAGCCGCGTAGTTATAGCATGGGCACCGCAGCGCAGTTTGTGCATGAGCTGCGTAGTTATCGCATGGGCTGTGCAGCACAGTTTGTGCATGCGCTGTGCAGTTGCGCATGAGCCGCGCAGTTGCAGCATGGGCCGCGCAGTTTGCGCACCGTCAAGTTGAACATCGAATGGTTCATGGAGGTTAGTCACATGCTGCGACATTTGTACGCTGGATACGGTGAAGTCCTCATATGTTGTGACATTTGTGAAGTTAGTGGTGGCATCAAATGGTTACGTTACATGTGGCATAACCATTGCAAGCACAAGTGCGTGGTGGTCATTGCAACGTATGGTGAGTCAGCATATGTGCGTGGAGTTGGTTGCAACGTTTCAGGGATATGGAACGTCGTGGTAACATAACGCTTGGGCAGGGATTTGGTAGGATTGCATGGTTCAGTATAGCATATGGTTGTAATGATAATCAAGAAGATAATAGCTGTGATGAACGAGGGAATCAAACCCGTTACTTATCCTCCGACTGAACGTTAAATAGAGGATTGTTGGCCACATTAGAGGGGAACGAGGGGGAGATTCAGATTGTTAGAGTACAGAGCTTCATTTTCTGTTATGAGAAGCTTGGAGAGCTTCACTGTGAAACGTCTAGATGTTGTTTCTTTTTGAAGTCGACTATTCTCTGTTATATTTTAGCTTTCTTTGCCCTGCGAAGGCTAATTGTAATTTCCAGAAGAGAGGTCTTAAAGACTTCGTACAGCATTCTGTTTACAGTTGCTGAAGTTGATTCCAGAACCATTTTTGTACCATCTTAAAGAGATTAATTGGATCAGTACCCATTGGAGAGGGACCCGGAGATGTGGCCCAATGGAGGGGGTGAACTCCGTTATCAACTTCTGTTTGTGGCTCTCTCATTCTGTGTTTTCTTCTTTATATCTGTTTATCAATGTTGTTTTTCCTTCTTGTTCTAAGCATTTAATTTCTGTTAATGCTGTTCCATTAATTAACCTGTTGCATGCATTCTTTTAAAACAAAACTTTTAATGCACACAAGTTGAGGTCCAATGGATCAGCCAGACTCCTTGTGCGATGTCTACATTAGAAGTGCTCCAGACTTGTCCTTCGTAGAGAAAAGACTTGTTGCCGTTGGGTGGGTGATGATAGCTCTTCTTCCATGATCAAATTTGAAACTCATGGAATCCAACCTCACTTTCCTTATTATGTGTCTCTTCTGATTCATGTAGAGTGTCTAAACCACACCATCAAATGAACTATGATTGATGAAGGCACTGTCACTTTCGTGATGTCTTTGGCTTATTGGAAGGGCTTAGGTTCTCCCACGTTGTCTAAATCTGTGAAAATGTTGACTGCTTTTGATGGAATATCATTTCGGCCGCATGGTATACTTCCTTCCCTAGAGGTCCAATTACGGGGGAAGATTGTTGCGATCGAGGTTGAGGTGGTTGATGCACCCCTTGACTACAATCTTTTGCTGGGTAGAAACTGGATGTACAATATGCAAGCTGTAGCCTCTTCCCTATTCCAAGTGGTTTGTTTTCCTTTGGACGGAAATATTGTTACTATTGATAAAAAATCTTTCTAGAATCCGAGTGTCAAAGCATCATTGGGAGCTTCTATCCTAATTATCGATCATTCTTAGCTGACAACTGAGAATGTAGGTGTGGGTATGTATCCTTCTCTCATGGGAACCTTTAGTTGTCCTGTGCCTGTTCTTATGATTGGGTCTAGTCTTGGTAGGGCTTAGAACTCATTGAATTTGGTCTTTTTTTGCGCCTCTCATATGGAGGATCCTTGGATTCTTCCTTCACCGAGTACTTTGAGTGATAATTCTATACCTGTCGAGACATACGTGCTATTTTCTGCAACATTGGTGGTGTATCAATATAATCTTGATCACGTTGTAGAGCCTAGTCATTCCTCTTCGCGAATGGAGGAGGAGGACCCTTATGTGATTCCTGCTTGGGAAGTAGAGTCATCTCACTCTCAAGACTTCGTTGATGATGTTTTTCCATCAGATGAAGCTATTCTTGAGGCTATGTCTGGGATAGAACAACCTTGGGGGGAGTCACACCATAGATCATATTTCCTCCCTAAGCTTGATCCTTTAGAGTGTGATGAATTTAGGACGATTCTAAGCGAGAAATTTGGTAGCCCTATGGTCCAATTAAGCTATCCTAGTCATATTGCTGAAGGGAACATGGCTAAATTGTCACTATCAATATTTCTCATGTTCCTGGCAAGATTGAGAACGTTTGCATTGGGGCAGATTGTTCCCCCAATGAGATTAAAGAGCACACCGATCTTTTCAAGGAATTTCGCGATGTTTTCTCTTGTTAATACGAGGAAATGTTGGGAATAAACCCTCGCATTGTCGAACACGAAATCAAAACCTATCCAGATGCAAAACCGGTTCGACAACATTTGCGTGTAGTGAATCCTAGGAAAGCACCCGCTATTAAAGCAGAGATAGAGAAACTACTCAAAGCTGGTTTTATCTATCCCATTCCCTTTATTGAGTGGGTTTCAAATATCGTTCCGGTGGATAAGAAGTAGGGAGCGATCCGAATATGCATTGATTTCCGTGATTTAAATTGAGCCTCTCCTAAAGATAATTTTCCTACACCATTTATTGATCAAATTTTGGATAAGTGTGAGGGAAGTGAGGTTTTTTCCTTTATGGATGGATTTTCTAGATATAATTAGATACAAATTAAACCCAAGGAACAACATAAGACTGCATTTATTTGTCCTTGGGGAAATTTTACATATCAAAAGATGCCCTTCGGCATTAAAAACACTGGAGCTACGTTTCAGCGAGCCATGACCTTTGCCCTCCATGATCTCAAAAATATTATTGAAGTGTATTTGGATGATCTAGCTGCTCACTCTTGTTTGAGAGCACACCATAATTATAATTTGCAATTGGTTTTCGAAAGATGCCATCATTATCAAATTCGGTTAAATCCTCATAAGTGCATCTTTTGTGTGAAGGTTGGTCGTTTACTAGGATTCATCGTGTCCAAGGAGGGAATTAGAGGTGATCCCTTGAAGGTTGAGGCAATACTTCAATTGTCTCTCTCGCGTAACATTCGACATCTTCAATGTTTACAAGGAATAGCAAACTTCTTGCAAAGGTTTGTAGTTAATTTTTCCAATTTGACCAAAGGCTTCATGCGTTTGTTGAAGAAAGACACCCCTTTTTACTGGGATGAGCAAGCCCAGGAGTCTTTTGATGCTCTTAAGAAATCCTTCGCATCGACCCCCGTGCTTAGTTCACTAGACTATAGCCATGACTTTTTTATTTATGTGGTTGTGTCTTAAGAGCTGAGGCTTCATGCATTTGTTGAAGAAAGACAACCCTTTTTACTGGGATGAGCAAGCCCATGAGTCTTTCAATGTTCTTAAGAAATCCTTGGCATCGACCCCCATGCTTAGTTCACTAGACTATAGCCGTGGCTTTTTGATTTATGTGGTCGCGTCTTAAGAGCCGATTGGTATGGTATTGGTTCAAGAGGATGAGAAGCTCCATGAGCATGTCATATACTATCTTATCCAAAACCTTATTGATGTGGAACTTCATTATACCCATGTTGAGAAGCTAGCCTTAGACACCGTCCATGCGGTTCAGTGTTTGAGGCATTACATCCTCCTTCGCCAACCTTTGGTCGTAACTCACATTAATCCATTTCAATTTGTCCTCACCAGAAGGATGATTGGGGGAAAGTATAAGAAATGGGTTGTGATATTGTAGGAGTTTGATCTCGAGTTTGTTTCAGTAAAGTCGAAGAAATCATTAATTTTTGCTGAGCTCATATCGGATTTTCCAAATTTGGAGGAAGGGGAGGTTCACAAGGATTCTCTTGTTGATGATCATATCTATCTCATCTCAACTGTAGACCCTTGGTACTAGGATATTATTGTTTATTTGCAAACATTGAAGTTTCCTACTCACTTCTCGCGACATGAGCGTGGACGACTACGTCACATAACGAAGAATTACCACATAGTGGATGATACTTTGTATCGTTGTGGGGTTGATTCCATTTTACGTCGTTTCTTAACTCATGAGGAGGATGAGGTCATGCTTAATGATTTCCACGGAGGGGCGTGTGGTGGTCATTTATCTGGGATTTCTATAGCTCAAAAAATTCTGAGAGCGGGTTATTTTTGGTCGTCGATCTTTAAAGATTGCGTTAATGCGGTTAAGAGGTGCCACATTTGCTAGGTGTTTGCATGGTATATGTACCCGTGTCCTACCCCTTTGCATCCCATTATCATTGCTGGTCCCTTCACCAAGTGGGGGGTCGATTTTATGGATTATAACCTAGCTTCAGATGGGGGGCACCATCATATTATTGTGGATGTTGATTACTTCACGAAATGGAGAGAGGCTATGCCCACTATCAAATCCGATGGTGAAACAACTGTGCATTTCGTATTTAACCATATTATCACCCGGTTCGGCATTCCAAGGATCTTTTCACTGATCATGATAGGCACTTTCAAAACAAAATGATGGAAGAGTTGTCTTCAAAGTTAGGATATAAGCAAGAGCATTTCTCTTCTTATTACCCTCAAGCGAATGGACAGGTTGAAACAGTGAACAAGTCACTTAAGTCCATTCTACAACTAACCATCACATAGAGAAAGAATAATTGGCATATCATGTTGTATCCTACTTTTTGGGCCTATAGATCTGCGGTCAAGACTGCCACCGGTTTTTCTCCCTATTAGCTTGTGCATGGGGTGGGGTTAGTATTACCGGTTGAATGCGAAATCCCTTCCTTGAAGCTAGTTGTGGATCTTTTATCAGAGACTTCCACATTGGAAGAACGTCTGGTCCACTTGGAATAGCTTTATGAGCAGTGTTGAGATGCTTTAGCGGCTCTTAAGGTTAACAAGTGTCACGTTAAGTTCCAGTACGATAAGTCTGTCTGTCCTAGGAGGTTTAGTGAAGGCGACTTGGTCCTTTGTGGGATCAAGCTAAGGAACCCTTGGGGGCAAGAAAGTTCAACCCTATGTGGCATGGTCCTTACATGGTTAAGCATGTATTAGAGAAAGGCGTCTATGAGTTGGTGGATTATAGAAAGGCTCTATCTTAAAAAGTACTATGCATGATCTTCAGCTAGGGCTGATGTTTTGTATATTATTGTAAATTTTTGCATAGCATAGTTTGGTCTTTTTATGGTGATCGTTTTTTTTATAATATTTTGTTTGTTATGATAGATGTCGATAGAATCTTCCATTTACATAGGATTTACTGATGGTTCTATCTGCCACACTCAAAACTTAGCTTCAGCTGCTTGGGTGATCTATACTCCTACGGGTCAAGTGTTGTCTCCAGGAGGCGTATGTTTATGGCCTTCGTTGAACAATGTTTCTGAATATAGTGCCGTGATTGAGTTATTGCGTGATGCCATTTCACATGATATTATTTCTCTTGAGGCACGTCTTGATTCGTAGTTAGTGGTATCTCAACTTAATGGCTTGTATCATGTTGGGGATATGACATTTTTAAGAAGATTCTTGCAAGTAATATTGCTAGAACAATAATTTGAGAGCATACCATACATTCACATTTCAAGAAATTTTAATCAAGTTGCTGATTCATATGCTAACTATGTACTAAATTGGAATTTGTTTCACAGATGATAAAAGCATTTCACAAACACATTTTAAGCATGTAACTAGAATAATAATCGATTATCATAAATATTTTTCATTAAGTCCAAAAAAGGTGACTTCATAATACATAAGTGTCATATACAAAATTGGGGCTTCCGAGCCACCAAAATATACACCTAGGTCTCTAAGCTTGAGGTGGAGGAGGGTGTTGATCATGGTAGCACACCATGGCTCTAGCTAGCTGATGGAATAACCAAACCCATGCCCATGGTACTCCAACCACCTGGTGCTGTTGAGCCTCAAGAAAGTACTCAACTTGCGCCATGGGGACCATGTGTGTCAGTCGAACAAAGTTTGTATGGATTCTCTGGAGTGTCCACTCTACATCTACACCCATGATCTCATCGCCTCTCCCCCTCCGTCGATGACGAGGAAAGCCTTCTGTTCGTCGTGGTCCCACATATGCATGTACATGACAGATTTTCATTATGTGTCATCACACCAAAAACATGTATTTTTATTTCATATATAAAAAATACAAAAGCAAATTTAATAACTAAAAAAAACAAAAAAAAAGTGAGTTGGGGTTCGTTACCTATGTCTCCATATTCTGATCCTAGTGGTAGGGGCATATCCGGATCTCCGTGAAAGTCTATCCCTGCATAGGGGTAGTCAGCTATGGCGATGATCTGTCTCCCCCACCATAGGAAGAAGTCTGTTGGATAGGGGTTAGCCACCCTTCCCCCTCCCAGTCTCTGCATGACATTGGCCCAGCGTAGCTGAGATGGATTGCTAACTCTGTGTGGAGCAATGTAAACTCTAGGGCTTAGCCCCGACACCCTCTTGGAAAAGAATGCACTCAGTATGTTGCCTAACCCAAATTTTCGTACCTTGCCCATCTTGCAGTCACTGAGTTGCTGCTTCATGTTGCTTAGTAGAGAGGTACTCCAGTCATATATGGTAGGCCACATGCACTCTACGACATATAACATAATTGGCCTTGAGGCCTGGTGGAGTGATGCTAAAATTGTGATCCTGCCCAATGCCAATATTATGGCTTTCAACCCTATGTTCTGAACTGCGTTTGTCGGGATTTGACACCCAACCTTCTTTGTACCTGGAAGGCAATATGCAACTATGTACTCCTCTATAGTCAACCTACCTCCTAGAACGCGGGATCGTAGGTTCACCACCTCCCCTCAATGGTACAAACCTGTGATAAAATATATGTCCTCAAGCTCCAGGTTGAGTGACATGCCATCCAACTGAAAGGTCTTAGAGTATGGATCCTAGTAATCCACTAGCAGCTGGAGTAGCCTTCACCTAGATCTTAAGCTTCCAAGGCACCAAAATTTGTATAATCCACAAACCCTCAGCGCTTGTTGAGCCATGAGGTCAGCCTGCACAGCCTCTTCAACATATCCATGTTATCTCTCTCTCCATTCTAGCACCATCCTGCACAAACATTTTTAATTTTCATGAGTATTTGCCCTTGAAAATCATATTCATGGCCCTGTACATGACTATTTACAAAATAGCCGTGTATGTATGTGGGTATCATGGTATTTTTTGCTTATACCCAGCCTTATACGTGGAAAAAGACCTGATTTCCGCGTGGGACGAAGCGCACAATTTGGGATGGCCTAAATAAAAAAAATGACCACTAAAATTAAAATTTTTTGCATGAAAGTGAAAGAGGAGGGCATGGGTAATTACCTGGACAAAACATGGAGTGATTTCATCGGATGATGCTCCCAAAATCAGCTCTTGAAGTTCTGGATACAAAATCACTATGGTGAGTGAATTTTCAAAATGGTATGAAAATTTTAATTTTTCACTATTTTATAGAAATGTTTTTTAAATTTTTACCCACTTCTTATAGTTTTTTACCGTTTCTGACCATTTTGGACCATTTGGACTAATATGATGTTGTAGGAGCCCTTTTGAGCACGGCTTGACCGAGACTTCGACCCGTTCGTGCCTATTTCAGGTATCATGTCTAAACTGGCATATAGGTTAGGATTTCACATCCGCTTTCATTTTGCATGACCTTATGATTGTTTCATCTTAACCTTAGGTACGAACCCATTCCATGATGTCACGAAACCTTCATGCTGCTCTTAGAAGTGGCGTTATGTGAATGGTAGAGCTTTCCTATACATGGGTACCCTATTTAGATCCTATATTTCATTTGGTGCCCATGCTAACATTTCTCCTTTAGGTTGTGGGAGTCCCTTTTTAGTCCTACCATGTCCTTGAGAAAGAGCTTCATACTCCTCTTGAACTTTATGCTGGACATTTCCTCGAGACTCCATTCTATATATCAATTTGTAATTGCATTTTCATGAGTTTTGCTTGCTGTCTTAAGCTTTATGCAGGCTCCCTAACTTTGAGTTATCAGCCATATAGCCCGTGCTTGTCTCATGTCTAGCCAAGTAGATCCTTTTTACATATATTTTGCAGCTTGATCATCCCTTTTACCAGGAGGAGACCTTCCCCTGAGTGCCATTATCCTGCACATATATCCTTGCATTGAGCATAGGCATGTTCCACTGCTTGGAACTAGTTTGCTTATCCCCTAACACTCATCTGCTCCTATATTTGTACCATTAAAGCACTTTTATTATTTTTCAAGATTTTCAATATATCTGAAAAATTCCAAAAAAATAAAAAAAACCAAAAATCCGGACAAGAAAATATTTTATCTTTGGCACCAGTTGAGTCGTGTCGCCTTCAAACAGAGCACTGTTTATCACATCCGTTGGTTGGGTTATTAGTTTGACTTTAGGAGCTGTACTCATTACTCTGAGTTTATCTCCACCGCCTGGTTAAGCTTCCACTCCCTATGGAGCCTCTATCGATGCCTCCTATGTCACATAGATGTCCCAGTTTTCATATCGAGTCCATGCTACTTACCTTCAGTCACCATTCGCCTTGTGCTCTTGTTCGAAGGAAGTTGAAACTTGAGTCGGCCATTCCTCAGTTATCATGAATTTGCATGTCGGCCATTCTCGGTACTGTCACTGGTTCGTGCACATCTTGTTTGGGTTCTTCCACATTATACATCATTGCTAAGTAACTCATGTTGGTTGATGGAGGATGCCTTAATTCCCTCCTTCCAGCGGATTCCATTCCATCGACATCAGATCAATTATTCTAGAATAGGATTCTAGAGTCATTTGAGTGCCTTGAGACTTACAGTCATCAGTGGTAGGTTCTCTCTCCATCGACAGTTTTGAGAATACATAAATGTCCCATGATCGATGGATTCTTTCAAGTGTTCAACCTCAACACATCTATTCACACTTGTTAGATTGCACTCTGTACCTTGATTCCCATTTTTGTTATCGGTGGGTGATCTTGCGTCTGTTAACGGTATACATCAATGACCGATAATCAAAAGATTGACTACTATGTTTGACCTCGACACATCTATTCGCATATTAGGACATGTACTCGTAGCGGTTCGTGTAGAAGACCTTCCACCTTGGTGACATTCCATGTATGCTACCTCCTTGATTGTGCCAGTGTTCATGAGATATCAGCTATCGTGATTTGATTCTAGTGTATATCAGATATATTCAGCTACTATGGAGATCTTGATCCATTGTATATCTTTATCCATTATGAAGATCTTGATCTATTGTATATTTCATCCACTTTGGAGATTCTAATTTATTGTATATAGTACGTGGTGATGACCACACATAACACACTTTGTATATCATGCATATTCATGGCCATTGTACTCTTATGTATCCGGGACTACTGTATGTATTTGCAGTCACATGCAGAGATTTATCATTGTGTTGTACTGATGAGTGGATGGTTCTTCCAGCTAGGTCTTCATTAACCCACTTATGGGATGGATTTTATAATGTATGTCGGCCATCATGTTACCCCTTTGACCTCACACATTAGGGGGCATCTGTTATTGCTGATTTTACCACACATGGTTGATCACATATTTATGACCTTCCTTGTCCCTCTGCAGACTCTTTAGACCCCATGGACTTATATTATCCTTTGATATTCCAAGATCATCCCTAAAATGCCCCTGTTTATTGTTGTATGTGAATTTTAAACCAATACTTATTAGGATATTTAGACACTTAGGAGTTAGTTAAGATCAACTTGTGTAATATATCCGTTAGGTAAAAGTGTGTTTTTTTAGTATGCATTAGTATGCATTTGTA